>LPNX010084484.1:40570-52768 GCA_001517045.1 Pseudotsuga menziesii | reverse complement strand
TTATAAATTATTCAAAAGAGATTATGACATGCAAAACATGTATGTTGTAATACCATATATGTTTGATTTGTTCAAACTATATCCATAAAAAATAGGAGGTTGCTTTCATTTGGTCAAACTATACTAGTGTCACATTAGGAATTTGTTTGAATTTTTTGTTTATAACATGGATATATAAGTCCTAATAAATTAAACTTTTCCACCGCTTAACCAATTTCCACTGATATCACCTATGCGATTGATGTGTGGCCATCATTTATTTACAAAGCATCAAACAAGTGATACCATCGGAAAACAGATGAGAAAGCATCAAAATTCGACAAACCATTCCTCTAATTTGATGGCATAATCCTGAAATTTTACAGAAGAACTATTTGACATTCGACAAGGAGAAGTCATATTTTCAACGCAGAGAAGTCAGAGTTTCGACGAGCAGACATTGGATATTGGAAGACATAGTGGTGAAATATTTCAACTTAGTACGTTGAAAAATCGATGGGTATTGTCTTGTTGTCAAATATTTGACATTATGCCACTAACGACAAAAATAATTGAGGTTGTCAAATAACTGACAGGATATTGTCAAATTTAAGAGATGGTAGCCATCGGATTTTGGGATGAAATGTTGTTTTGGTTTATAAATTGCTTAATAGGGGCAAGGTGACAATCCTTTTAGAAGGAGGATGGAAATGTGTCATTGTTCTAGTCCTCTTTTTAGGACCTACCTTCATGTCATCATATTTTCCTTATGTCTAAAGACCACCCAAACTGGGGTACTAGTTTGGTATGGTTGGTAGAAATAATGAAGTAACCATTTTTTGAATGAAAAGTAGTAAGAAAAAGGAATGAAATTTTTTCTACAATCGATTGAGACAATCTCATTTGGGTAATGGTTGGAAATATCTTTTCTCACCCTTAAACACTTACAAGAGTGATATTATTGGTACCTTGTCAACATCAATTAAGGCACAAAAAAGGGAAAACATTTCACAAACAATATTTGAACTTGAGTGAGGTGGATAAACAACTTCTCATTTTAATCACATAAGCTAAGATGCAATTAACATGATTATAAAGGAAGTTATTTTATATTGTCCAAAATTAATATCATAGAACTAGATGTTTACTACCATGGAAAATATTAATACGAAAATTGAAAATATGAGATACTCTAATCATGTTCTCTAAATCTTAATAAAAAAATAAAAACAAAAATTATCATACAATTGTTTACTCTAATATAAACCATTTTATTGATTAAATATCAAGTAATTAAAATACCTAATTTTCTTAATAAATGACCTAAATATGTTGCATTTTAAGACTTTCTAGAATCACAAAACCATAATCTTACCTCAAATAATTTAAGTAATTGTAGTATGGAATGGAGATCTAACCCTATGGGCTACCCCTATATGACAGATTAGCATTTCCACTTTCTGGCATATCTGTCATTTCTAGCATTTCCGCTTTCTGGCATTTCTGCATTCTACAATCTCTGGCATTTCCGCATTCTGCAATTTCTGGCAGCATTTCCGCTTGTTAGCATTTCTACATTCTGCAATCTCTGGAATTTCCACATTCTGCAATTTCTACAATTTCTGGCAGAATTTTCGCTTCTGTAATTTCTGGCATTTCCGCAATTTCTGGAAATTCGTATTGCTCATCTTTTCATTTCGTTTACATTGATGTTTATGGTTTTATTTCGTTTACATTGATGTTTATGGTTTTATTTCATTTCGTATGGGATGTGGAGTATGAAATGGTTTTATTGTTTTGTTTGATGCTCCATATTCCCATCAGAGATTGAAACCTATGTATTCATTCAACAGCAGCAACACTATCTTCTCTGCTCTGCCATATGTAAATGTTGTCAAGTAATTCTTTCTCTGCCATATGGATTTGATTGCTCTACTCTGCTCAATGCTCTTCCATATGGATTTCTAAATGCTTTCAAGTAATGCTTGCTCTGCGATATGTAAATGCTGTCAAATACTGCTTATGGTTTTCTTTAGTTTCGTGATTTCTACATGTATCGGATCAATGGTTTTATTGTTTCGTTTGATACAACAGAACTATGCATTCATTCAATAGTAGCAGCACTGTCTACCCATCAGAGATAGAACCTATGCATTCATTCAATAATAGCAGCAGTGTCTGGCAGCATTTGTTCTCCTCTGCCATACGAGAGAAACTCTGATTGCTCTGCTCTGCTCTACCATGTGTAAATTCTATCAAGTAATGCAGTATTTTTAATTCATTTCTTTCAAGATTGCCTTCAATTTCTAAGGTAGGAAAATAGAAGTGGATAATTCCATGCGGATTCTTTTTTGATATGAGCGGTCTAAATTCTTGAAATGTGCAGGCAGGTATACGTTTATCAGTTACAATCATTACACACATTTGTTGGGCATAGAAGGATTATAAAAGAAGGCTACAGCAAACATCGGTTAATAATTAGAATGGATATTTTTATGTGTATTTTTTTAGATAGATATTGACTTCTAAATTCTTGAAATGTGCAGGTGGGTCTAGGTTGATTAGTTACAATCATTGCACATATTTTTTGGGCATGGAAGGATTATACAAGAATGTCCAAAGCTATATACTCATTTTGGAGGTCAGCTCAGCTGGACGATCATCAATCATTATCAAAATTCTGTAGGGAAACCTGCAAAATGCATGCCAAGGGTAAGGGTATCTAGTCTCACCAACTCAGTTAATTTAAAGTTTAAATTACATATGATAGAGTGATATTTCCATATTACAGACTGATATTTTACTGAATGGGATACATTTTTTTAGACGTGATTATTTCTTTTCCCACATGTATAATATGTATTGCTATTGTGCTTTGCAACTTCTGATAAGTCTTTTTGAGATTTTCCATCTGATATGTCCTCTCAGCATTAAATGGTACCTTCTCTCTGGGTTTTAGGTTCAATTCTTTTATGCATCAAAATAGTTTATAAAACTCCTTTCTGATTTTTATGCATCAAATTCTAATTATATAGTTATTGGACTAGTACAGGACTTATTGAACGTGTTTAGGTAGTATATTGCTATATTTTCATTAGGTACCTACCAAATTTATATCAAATTTATATCAGTTGATTGAGATTCATTGTTCAATAAGATATGTTTGTTTCTGTCAAAACTCAATTTCATGAATTGTGATATGGATTTTTATATACAAGCATGCCACAGAATGTGATATTTCTTTTTTTAAACATTTCTTCAATAAGAGTTGCTTGTTTCAGTAAAAACTAGGTTTCATGAATAGTGATAATGGAATTTTAGATCAAAGTTTGCGAGAGACAAGCATCTCTCACATTAATGGAAATTAAATCCAGTTGGAGAATGCAATATTTTATGTTCATGGATATATGTCTATATGTTAATGAATTTTTCTTCAAGAGCATAAGGAAATTCGTGTATTTTTATTATTATATTGAGGATGTCGAAAGGTTGTATATTTTTTTAATTTTTTCTAAAATATGTCACAAGAGTGTATGCCAAAAGCTTACATTTTTTTTAATTGTATTTTTTAAATTCTTTATAAAGTATGCCAAAAAATAAATTGTATATTTTTTATTGCTTTGTAAAAGTATGTAAACAGTTTTAATTATTTTTGGGTATTAATCAGTTTAAAGACTCCAATAATAATTTGAGTTTTGAATGCTACAAACATAAATATGAAAATACAACTTCATATGTCATACATCTCTATTCATTCCAATTTTGTTTTTAAGGTTGGAGGAAGGGAATGAGGGGTGGAGGACAGAGAGAGAAGGGAGGGAGTGGTTGGAGGAGCGAGAGAGGAGGTAGAGGGTGGAGAAGGTGTTGAAGAGAGAGGGTTGGAAGAAAGGAGCAGGGAAGGGAAGAGGGAGAGAGGCAGGGTGGGGGAAGTAGGAAGGTAAAGAGAGGAAGAGGGAGGAGAAGAGAGGGAGGAAGAGGGGGACATAGGGAGGGTGTCGGAGAGAGGATGAGGAGGAGGAGAAAGAGTGATGGAGGGTGTGGGAGAGAGGAGGAGGAGGCGGAGGGAGGGTAGAGGGGAGATGGAGGAGGGATGAGGTGGAGGAGGGAGAGAGGATGAGGAGGAAGAGTGGAGGAGAGAGGGATGAGGAAAGGAGTGTGGATGCAAGAAGGAGGAGAGGGAGGAGAAGGGAGGGAGGAGGGAGAGAGGAGGATGAGGAGGGAGAGAGGAGGAGAAGGAGAAGGGAGGGGTTGGAGGAGGAGAGAGGAGGCAGAGGGAGGGGGTGTAAGAGGGAGAGATGTGGAGGGGAGAGGAGGTAAAGGATTCAAAGGGAGAGAGGTGATGGAAGAGGAGGAGGAAAGGAGTGAGGGAGGAGGGAAGGGGAGAAAGGAGGAGTTTGGAGAGGGGAAGAGGGAGGAGAAGGGATGTGGTGGAGGAGAGAGAGAGAGAAGAGAGGGAGTACGTGGAGGGATAAGGAGGAGGAGAAGGACGAGGGAGAAGGGGAGGAGAAGGAGGAGGGAGAGAGGAAGATGAGAAGGGAAGGAGGAGGAGGTGGAGGAGGACAGGGAGAGGAGGCAGATGGAGGAAAAGGTGTAGGAGGGAGAGGGGTGGAGGAAGAGGAGGAGTAAAGGAGCATAATATGAATGAGAAAGAGATGGTAGGGGAGAGAGGAGGAGCTGGGAGTAGAGGAAGAGGGAGGAGAAGGGAGGTGGTGGAGGAGGGAGAGAGGAGGAGGTGGAAGAGGGAGGGTCAAGGGGAGAGGGAAGAGAAGGGAGGAAGGAGAATGCAAAGGGAGGGTGGAGGAGAGAGGGAAGAGTGGTGAGGTGGAGGAGGGAAAGAGGAGGAGAGAGGGAGGAGCAAAGGAGGGGGTTGCATGAAAGTGGAGAGGGAGGAGGGGTAGGCAGAAGGTGAGGATAAGGGAGGGAGGAGGAGGAGGAGAGGGGAGTAGGTGGAGGAAATGAGGGGGTTGCATGGAGGAGGGGAGGGAGGAGGGGTAGGTGGAAGGGAAGGATAGGAGAGGGAGGAGGATGAGAGGCGAGGGATGGATGAAGAGGATTGGGGGAGTGAAGAGGAGGATGAGGAGTGGTGTAGCGAAGAGGAGGATGAGGTGGAGGGTGGGTGGAGGGGAGAGGGAGGTAGGAGGAGGAGTAATAATGGGGGAGGGAAGAGGAGGAGGGAGGGCGTTGAAGAGAGGAGGAGGATGCGGTGGGAGGGTGGAGGAGAGAAGGATGAGGGATGGGATGGAGGAGGGAGAGAGGAGGAGCAAGAGGTGGAGGGAGGGTGGTTGAAAGAGGTAGGAGGGACAAGGTGGAGGAGGAGGAGGAGGAAGAGGAAAATTTGAAGAGAGAGGGAGGAGGGGGTGAAGGAGAGAAGGAGGAGGGGGAGGGGGAGGAGGAAAGGAGGGGGATGGGAGGATGAGGAGAGGGAGGAGGGGAAGGGGATCAAAATAATAAGGGAGGGAGGAGCGGGATGGGTAGGGAGGAGGGGGAGGGGGGGGGAGGATGAGAGAGGGGGATGGGAGAAGGAGGATAGGGAGGAGGGGGAAGGGGAGAAGAAGATGAAGGGAGGGAGGAGGAAGAGAAGGGATGGGGTGGAGGGGGGAGAGAGGAAGGGGAGGGTTGGACGGGTGTAGGAGGAGGAGAGGGGACAATGTGGAGGGAGGAGGTGTAAATCATTGTATATTTTATTTTTTGAAGCTATTTTCATAAATTAAAGAGGTTGTTTTAGCAATTGCACTTATGAAGTTGTTTACATGAAAAAACTTGAAACGCACTTTAAGTTTTACCTTTTATAAATTATTCAAATGAGATTATGACATACAAAACATGTATGTTGTAGTACCATTTATGTTTGATTTGTTTAAACTATATTCATAAAAAATAGGAGGTTATTTTCATTTGGTCAAACTATACCATTGTCACATTAGGAAGTTTTTTGAATTTTTTTGTTTTTAACATGGATATATAAGTCCTAATAAATTAATATTTTCCACCACTTAACCAATTTGTATTGATATCACCTATACGATTGATGTGTGGCCATCATTTATTTACAATGATTTTCCACAGTGCTTGTACTATGGGAGCATATCCATTACTTAACCAATGACTATTGGTATGAAATTTTGGTATATGAAATAGATTTTCTTCTTGGTATGGAATTATATATTTAAAATTAACTTTGTCTCAACCAATATTCCATTCATTCGTAAATACATGGCATAGGATGATATGTTTTCAATTCTTTGATTAACCAATGTTATGTTCATTTCTAAACATGGCATAGAATTGTATGTTTCAGACTAGTATTTTTTTATTCTTACTTCACTAAAGTTAATTTCTAAAAGTCATAAATTAGTTTTTAAAATCCATATTCTTAGCATCTTGAAATCAATTCAAGTACCCATTCGTTCAAATATTTTTCAATGACAATTAAACATCTAAAACTCTAACAATCCCACAAAATGTAGACTAAGAACAAAATAATTACATATAAATCAGCTAAATTTTAATCCATAAATTAAAAATTTCATCATTTAATATTTTGAAACAAGAGATTTTAAGCTCACCTTAGTGATCACCTTCATCCCAGTTTGACTGATATTCTTTAAGATATTAAACTTCTTTTTTATTCTATTCACTATTTTCTTTATATTGTTGTTGAACGCAAATAAATACATTGATTAAATTTATTTCTCTTTGCTTGGGGTAATTTTTACAAAAACAAATCTCCCCAGTGGCAAGTTCCCATCGATGGTTTGAATGGGAAAATGAGGTACATGAGCTCTTGAAACAACCTTGGTTCATGTTTTCATTGGGACCTTAAGAACATTTACTAAAAACTCAACATTAATTTATTCATCTTTAGTTCTTTTTCTTTTCGGTCTCCTTTTAAATATTTTTGGTTGCTTCTTCTAGCACCCTATTTGAATTTTCCTTTTCATCTTGCACTTTTATTCTTTGTTATTTATCACTTTCCATGGAATCATCCTCTTGTGCCTTCCTCATTGGTTCATTTTTTCCATTTTAACTTGAAGGATTTGTCTGTACTGTATTCTCCTTTTCTTAACTTACATGACACTTCTTCTAGATTTTTGTCAGGATTTCGATAGACCTCGTCTTTTGCATTGATTTCATGAGTATAAGAAAAAAAATTATAAATGTTTATATACTACTACTTCAATATCTTGTCTCTTAAATAGTTTGTTTCCAAAATGAATATCTTTGAGAGATGGAACTTCCTTCTCCATCTCTCTTGAAAACTCTATCACATAGCTATCAAACATTAGATGCAAAGAGGGCCACATTGATTTCTTATTATTTTCCAGAATGGATCCACCTCTATTTACATATTCTTGATATTCAATCTCCAATAGCACTATATTTTCAATAAGATAGAGTGGAAAGATGTTTGGATGTTCATATCCACAATATATCTGTAGATAATTGTGCTCCTTAATATGATACCAATCACACATGTTTTCCATCAGATAAAAGGTTATTTTAGACATGGATCAAGTAGTATTGTAATGGATTTGAGTGTAAAACTCTCAAATAAATTCGTCACATATTATTTGGTAATTTATCACATATTTCCATTCCCATAAATTGTTACAATACACATGCAATGTTGGTTCTACTAGTTTTGATGACTTCCACTGCCATTTCATGTCGGGAAATGAATTTGCAACACACATGATATCAAAGAGATGAGAGGACATATACAATTAATATTTAGGTACTTAAATTGGGTTATGTATTTTAATGATGGTTTTCTCCAAACTAGATGATAAAATTCCTACCCAATTGAAAATGTGGCAAATTATGACTATTGTGTGCCTTGTTAAGACCAGGATTCACACAGAGGGGATACATAATTTTCTCCATATAACTGAAAATCAACATGGAGACTGTCTAGTACAAAGTGTGAAGGAAATAAGTATGATACAACCATTTGATTTGGATTTGAATATTTTTCTATTCACCCATAATTTTTTAAAACATTCATTCACATCTAGGGGCCATGCCTCAAGATTTTCCTCTATCATACCGATGCTCACGCCTAGCAACTTAAAGTAATGGTATATGTGAGAAGAAAGAAAGGACGAGATTTATTTGGATCCTGCAGAGCTATGATATCCTCACATTATTGTATACACTTAAATAATAATTTTTCTTCTTTTCAAATAAGGGGATAGTTATAATTATTGAATAGACCATATATATCTCCCCGATTGTAAATTCATGTCACCTTGGTGGTGCTATATATGTGTCTATACCACATAGATACCTTCTTGCATTCTTCTTCATCATTAGAGTTTATTTCCAAGATGAGTTCCCCTATGAACATGCTTCACTAGTAAGCCATGTTGATTTCCTACATTTCAATCAAATCATCATCTGAACTCTTTAATGCAATTAATACATATATCATAAACACCTTGGTCCATGAGGAAATAAAATTATTTCAATCCAATACTAAGAGAGGTTTTGGGGGCTTTCTTTACATGAATAGATTGGTCACCATGGTTTCAAGAATTCTTTGAGCATTATTTCTATGATCCATGTGAATTATTTGAGGTGATTGCAGTTATTATTAGGTAGGGATTTTATTGAGCCATTTGGTGTCCCAAGCACAATAATTGATTGACACAATAGAGTTATGGTAGCATGAATAATTAACTATAGTGTTACCAAAACCATAAATCCCAATATGCTAATAACTAGGACGATTGAGAAATGGCTTTCATTAGAGTGGATGAAGTTCAAAGGGATGATTTTCCATTTATTAGGTGCATATCCATTTATCCTCTCATATTTTGTAGTTGTAGGAACCAACGGCAAGATTCTCAACTGTCAGATAAGGGTCAAGCCATAATTATTGAAACTTTGTATGCCTTCCTTTCTCTTCATGAGGCTAATACAATTTAAGAATCAAATCATCGATTTTGAAATATTCATTTCCAATTGATTTATTAACATATTGCTTCTTGATTATTTTTTTATGTGCTATGGATTTGCTTCTCACCTTGTCTCTTTCCTCTTCCAATTTCAACAAAGTGTTTATCCTACTTTGGAAAATATGAGCCTCATGTCCTCTAGATGCTTGGGATAACTAAAGGGAAGGGAAAAAACATGGTGGGGTGAATAATGACTTCCTTTTTGTAGAGAAGGAAGTAGTTCGAAGTTCTTGATGATTATTTTTTGGGTATCCCTATCGATCGAGATAATTATAGGGAGATAATTGTGTTATTTTTGTTAGTGATCAACTACTATTATTTTTGGGATCCAAATCAATTTTTTTTCGTGGATTCACCTACCTTGTTTTCCCTAAGAATATTAGTTTGTTGCATAATGCATATTAATTCCTTTATCTACAGAAAACTTGGTTTATTTTTTGGAGAAATGTATGCTGAGTTATCAAATACAAGAGATAATGGAACCCATAACTTAGTAATTACATGCTCATCTAGAAATTGAACAATAATATCTTTTTTAAGTTTGGCTAAGGACATAACTTCAGTCCATATTCTAATGTAATATGTAGAGGTTAATGTTAGGATATTTAGACACTTAGGAGTTAGTTAATATCAACTTGTTAGAATGTATATTTAGGAAAAGTGTGTTTATTTAGGATACAATTGTGCATAGTAATCCAATGGTTATGATATGTTCTAAACATAGAGTGATCTGATGATTCATCCTTTCCGTGATCTTAATGCCATTTATACATTGTTTATCAACTGATTAATCCATGATATATATTTAAAGATCTTGATGATTAACTGTGAGAAACTCATTGTAACATTTTTTTCTTTTCCATAGTAATATGGACTCAACTAGCTATTTGGATGGGGTTGTGGACTGTTTCCAATTTTTAGGGTTTCATACACGTAAAAACATTGGTGTATTGATGTATAATGCATTTGTGTGAATCACTTTTCAAGGTTTTTGATTTTTTGGAAATATCTTGTATTTGTAAAGAACAATATATGAGCTATTATGAATTTCTTCAATTAGTGATTGAAATCTTGAACTGGTGTTGCCATATGCATGAAAGGATTTATGCTTTTTTATTTTTCTATGGATTCTATGAAATATGTGTTCCATTGCATCTAGAGAAATGATTTCAGTTAGAAACATGTTTTTATTTTGTAGAAAAATGTTTTTATTTTCATAAGTTATGACCATTTTACAATATCCAAATACATACTATTTACGATTACACATTAAAAAAAATTCTCACTTTCTTTCACATTTTAGCATGTTTTTTATTTTATTTCTGGGTTGTTACCTTTTCAATTTGTGTATTCTCTTTGCCACTCAATCTATGAAAACTAAGCAAGTTTGAACCATAGTGGAAAGGTTTCTTTTTACTGAATATGATATTTTGCATGCGCTTTGTGTGAACTTGTTAAACCAAAAATACTGGGGAAGATTACATTTTCTGCATACACTAACAAATGGTTAACCCGAGATCAGATAAATTTCCATTTAAATTTTTTTTGTGTGTGTGTGTGGTTGTGTATTTTCTTTCAAGATAAAATATAGGATTTTGGTGTAAGCACACACTCCAAGGCCATAGAGTAAAAATAAAAAGAAGGGAAAATCACACTTCCTTCCATCCAAGTTTTACATATCTTTTGTATTATCTCACTTGGTTGAAAGTTGCTTTATTAAATAATAGGTCTTGGGTTCAACTATTATTTTCTTGTAGTTATTAAATAATAGTTCTTGGGTTCAATTATTATTTTTTTGTAGTTGTTTGTGACTTCCACCACCATGAAATATATTCTCACAATACATGAATATAATCGCAGGTCATTCACTGAACACGATGCTTTCTCATTTGGCCCTGAAAGCTGAATTGCATTCAAAAACCACAAAATTGATATTCAAACACAGTACAATAGGTGTTGTTTGACCTAATATTCGAACACGGTAGAATATATTTTGACCTAATACAAAAAAAATCTATATCCTAGTACTTTGTTTCATAGCTGAAGAGAAACAAAAATAACTTAAACTTGAATATGAATTTCATTGATGTTTTTCTTACCCTTGTGGAGTTGAGCAGTTAACAACAGAGAAATGAATTGTATTTGTGGGATGCCAATTGAAGCTGAAGATGATGATTTTTTTTCCAATTGAATTTGAAGGTGAAGCTAATAGTATTTCACCAAGGCCATTTTTAGGTATTCCTAAACAAATGCATAAGACTTATCTTGCATGAATTCGGAGATGATCGTTATGTGCCATGGATCACTCTTGGAGGATTTCAACTCTCTACTTGAACCCAATGAGATTCAGCATCTAAAATAGTGAAGTCAAAGTTAGTTCTCTTCCTTATTCCCTTTTTATTTCTATCACAAGGGTTTCTATCTCTCTTTCTTTTCTATCACAAGGGTTTCTAGCACATTAAAGGAATTATTGGTTAATTAAATTTAGTTAGTTAGCTATTTCACCTCATTTAATTTGTTAGTAAAACATGATCTAAACACTAACTGAATTAATATAATCACCTACAAGGTAAGATCTTAAAGTCCTAATTAATTTGGTGGCTTTCCATCTCATTGTCAGCCTCTTTTGTTTACATAAAATTTTGGAAAACCTACAAAGCCTATCTTTATTGGCCACCACCTTTTCCTCTCTAAAACTGTACTATGTCTCTCTTTGAGTTAATTTTTGCTGTTAGCTCTCCCTTTCCGCTCTTAAACCTTATATTTTACCTCATCTGATTAGTCAATAATGCTTGCATTGCATTCATCCTCTCAAAGTTTGTTTTGTATTCTATACTACTTTTAACTTATTGGCCACTTTACTATCTTGGGCAGGCCCCTCCCCATTCATTGAGAAATTGTTTCTCTCTGTAATGTTAGAGTGTTTGAAATATCAGGCCTTATATTAATCCATAAAATCAATTTCATTTGGTGAGGAAAAAAATTCCACTCATATAGGGTTGCATGGAGATATTTAGTTCCAAAGTTGGCAGTCAGGATCTCTTGATTCAAGTCGTTATTTCCTGAGGAAGCAAAATATCGATCACTAGGTGAGAGCCAATATCATTGAATAACATCTTTATAACAAAATGAATACAAGGAAGTGTTGGCTTCACTCACTTTTCTCAATATTACAGTATCATAAATTCTAAGCTTCTTGGCTTGGTGCTTGTTGGTTGCAGCTGGCATTGTGTTTCTTAACTTATCTTCCTAAATGGTGGAA
>LPNX010084484.1:0-39888 GCA_001517045.1 Pseudotsuga menziesii | reverse complement strand
GTAGTGGTTCATTAAAATGGAAAACACCAAGGAAATGAACATATATTTGAATAATTGGACAAGGATTGAGTAATATGCCCTGCACACTCTCAAGACCATTTACAATATTCCATCCCTTGAGATAATGCTAGACACATCATTTTTGCAGGGATTTTCCTACAAGTGTGACCCAGTGAAAGTAATAATAGGCTAGTGGGAAGAGGGAATATTTTGAAAACACCCGTGAATTTTTTATTCAACCTCTCACTATCCAACCTCTAACTTGCAAGATCCTGTGAGGAATGTGATCATGCTGGAAATCATTTTATATGGAAGAAAGGACTATTCTTAGCTACACACTATTTGGTTTCCCTTGGCACATTAATTGTTGAACAAAGGGGGACGCATTTAACTAGGAAGAAATGAAATATTGTCAATAAATTTGAACATGTATTCCTAAGAAATTTTTGAGAACCCAAATTCAAAATCCCTTAAATCTCACTTGGAAGAATTTGTATTCGATGCAGTCTGCGCCATAAGTGCCTTCACATATATGGGTGATATATAGAATCCTTATCTTCTACCTATTTCTATTCACTATAGTGATTTGTGAAGATAATGTATTCAGAGAATTATGAATATATCCATGTGGTTTTATTAGCTCCTCTTTGTGAGCTTGTCTTTGAGAAACGTTTTCTGGTATTCTTTGAGAAATATGTGGAAATGTGGAAAATAATCAAAGACTAATAACCAATACATGTCCGAAATTAGATATTGTCTATGGGAAAACTTCAGCTCCTCATATCTTTCCTAAGCACATTATGGATATATTAGTTGTAATGGAGGTAGCTTATCAGATGGCCAAATTTGGAGATAATTACAAATTAAAAGAGTACATCACTATTACTATTTATGCTATAAAATATTTTTTGTCAATAGTGGTAGAAGCCAACAAAATTTACTTCCACAAATTAAATTCTAGTGCTTTTCAACTCTACAATCTGTTGAAAAGGGATTTTGACCATTTCAAGCAACAAGGCCTAAATTGGCCATGCATCAATGCAATAATAGCATCAATGTTTTCATAATACCATCAATGCAATAATATAGAGGAGACGTACTCTTCATGCTGTGATATACATTTTCTGACCTTTCATGCATGAAACAAACATGAAGAGAGTCAACTAAAGCACCTATGAACGATCCAGAGGAAACCTCAGATAACATGACACTACATAACAGAGCATTGATAGAGCAACATCAAGTAAAAGTTATCCATGTACAAATGTTTTGCACATATTTTAAAAAATATAACAATAAGATGTTATGTTATTATATAATAAATATTTGATAACCAATTAAAAAATATTCCAAATCAAAGAGTGGAAAGTACAATAACTTCCCACAAAAGTAGATTCATGGAATTTCTTCATAAAAACATACACAAGCTTCTCAACACAAAATAGATAAATTGATTACCCAGAAAGACTTATTAGAATGTGATTTTCACAAAATAGAAAATTTGATTACTCTCATAGACTTTTTAGCATGAGATTGTAATAAAATAGATCACTAGATGATAATATTATAATAAAAAAATATTGATGATAGAGTATGATTTTGACTTTAGATAAATATCCCACTGCATCAATTCTATTCAATAGTGCAAGGAAGACTTGTGAGGCATATATGATTTTTTTATAGAAATTCCTTTGGAAATCATGTTACATGCGTGGCTGCAAATGTCGAAAAGGAATAATACTTCACTCAATAATAAAATAAACAAGGTAATGATGTCTGCAAAGGATTCCAAGGGATTGAAGTCCCTAGAATGACACATTTATTATCCATTTTGATTCTAAGAAATTGGAAGTTACTTGTTGAAACATATTTATGAGAAAATTACAACGTAATTTAGTTTCAAATAACGGAAATGTTTTCAATAGTATCTCCACATATTGTACCTCGTGATCTTGATTTTCAACACAACATGCATTATTTTGGAATATTTTGGCTGATCAGGTATCGATCTATCATTTAGTTACTCCAACATAGAAAATATAATATAATATCGATGAGAATAAAAATAAAATAAAGAAATATACAAAAGGGAAATTGAGAGGTGATATCGACTGGTAGTGCATAGTCATTCTCCATGATGATTCAACTCCTAGTCCCAGTCCCAACACATATTTTAAAACACATAAAAAAATATCTACTAAAAAGAATCAAAATGATTACCTTCCATGGCCGATGCATATGTGGCTACATTAAAATATTTAAATCCGATCCATTTGCCACGAAAAGGTTCATTCTAAGACTGAATTTATTTACTATGAGCACAATATTCGTTAAGTTTCCATAGCCAAAGAAACAAATTTTATGAATCCTAGCTCCCACACCCTTCATTCAATTGACCAGTATCTATGTGTCAGTTGAAAGACATGTTTAGGAATTCAATAAATCATGCAACAACGAGATGATAATGGTTTTAGGGAGTGTGATAGAGAGACAACCTGCCCATCATTTCCATGTCGTTCCTTCTTTGTTGATTGAAAATAGGTGGTATAATGTATGGGCAATATTAATAGTGAACCAAGAAATCACCAACAAATCATGAGGACATGTGTCTACAAATTATAAAGACATGCATGACAATTGGATTGGTGGAAGGGACGATGAAATGGGTATAGTAAATTTCAAAATGCACCTCCATAGAAAAAACACCTATCGGCGTAAATCATAATAATAACTATTATTAGTGTTTTTATAAACTATATAAATAGTTTAGTATATAGTTTTTTTTTAATTTTATATATATTAAAATAAATATTATAATAATAAATCTTACTAAATATTAATATTATTATTATATTTTATTTATTTTATTTGAAAAAATTATGGAACTTTTTTTTAGGGTTGAATGGGAAGGTTGCGCAAATGTTTAAGCAAATAAAAGAGAGCATGCATGTGAAAATAAGTGAGAACATGGTGGGATACTATGAAGGGATGTGTGTAGAGAGAGGTCAATGGAGTGCAGGGGAAGCACACAGGGAGAGTGCAGCAATGGGGAGTGGTGGGAGCAAGAGATTATGTGGGGGAGTGCTTGTTGGAAGGTGGAGGAAATTTTGTGTATGACGTTGAGAGGAGAGGAGGAGAAATGTGGGTGGAAGGAGTGAGTGTAGCAATGGGGAATGGATCAACTGCATGTTGGGTGAAAGGATGGATGGAAGGAGAGGTGGGATGATTTGAGGGAATGATCCGATTGAATGCCTAGGTTGGAGAGGTGGAGGACAAGAATAATGGAAAGGGACGAGGAATATGAATGAAGCAACAAGTGAGAAGGTGGGAAGGCTTGAGCAGACTAGTGTAATGGATGGTGGATAGAGTGGAGGGAGCAACATGTGGAGGGATGGATGCATACTTTAATGGTGTATAGGTCGTGGGTGTATGGGAAGTGTGAAGTAAGTGAAGAGAGATACATGAGTGTGGTATGGGGATGGAATGGAGTGTTGGAACGTGGAATTAACTTGGGAACACAAGAGGGAGGAACACAGGCTTGGTGAGGGCTTGGGAGCAGCATGAAGGGAAAATGGTGTGCCTAAGGTGGAGTCGAGGTGCAGTGAGAGATAATCGAGAGATGGAGTGTTTGAGGAGAATGAGGGGGTAGGAAATGGGATGAAATGAGTGGATAGTCAGTGTGAGTGAGATCCCAGAACTCTAATACCACTTGTAATCTTAAAACCTTACATGTTGGATATTAAAACTTAAAACTTCAAAATGTTAACTACTAATAAAATTTATACATTTTCTTTTGAAAAAAATATAATATATGCATTTTAAAAATGTATATCTCTAAAATTTATATATTTAAACATTATTAAAAAAACATATAATGATATTACCAATATAGTCAATAAAAAAAACAAAATTGGAATGAATAGAGATGTAACATATTTATTTTATTTTGAAAAAAATATCATATATACATTTAAAAAATATATATCTCTAATATTTATGTATTTAAACATTAGTAATAAAACATATAACTATATTACCTATATAGTAAATATAAAAAAATTGAATGAATATAGATGTATGACATATGAAGTTGTATTTCATCTTTATGTTTGTAAGATTAAAACTTCAAATTATTATTGCAGTCTTTAAAATAATTAATAACCAAAAATAGAAATTTTTACATACTTTACAAACCAATAAAAAAATATACCAAAGAATTAAAAAAAAATACAAGTTTTTTTTACCTACACTCTTGACGTATTTTACAAAATAATTTAAAAAATATACAACCTTTTGACATACTGAAAATAATATTAATAAATATACGAGTTTCCTTAATGTAAAATTAGTAAGCCCCATGCTCTTGAAGAAAAATTCATTAACACATATACCTATACCCATGAACAAAAAATATTTCATTCTCCAACTAACTTCCATTTCTATTGATGTGAGAAACACTTATCTCTAGCATCCTTTTATATAAAATTCCAGTATTAGGATTCATTGATTTAAATGAGGTGATACACTCACCTACAATGGACTACCTACTACTATATCAAATGAAAATTTAAGAAAATTTAAACATTGATTTTCAAATTGGTTTTAGTTTTGAATTAAATGATTATGATGACACTATCATTGTACTGGTTGATGATGAAAGATGAGAAGACCCATTGAGAAGAAACTTCATTTATATTTCATTACCTTATTTTATTTAGATTACTAATAATCTCTATAAATATATTAAATTCTAGACAAAATATTCATAAAATACAACATATACTTTTAGAAGAGTTTTTTTTTGCAAAATGTTCATTTCAATAATTGTGTTATTTACCTTCAGCAAAATTCCCATTTTAATAATTTTCCAAAGGTATGGACTTTGCTGCTCACAACCGTTGTTAGTATATACATTTCTATTACTTATATTTGTAAGTGGTTTGCTTTTGTCATTAGAAATCATGGACTATTTATTCACATATCTATGTGTGAATCTCATAACCCTAGCCTAGATTTTCCATTAATTCCATGTTAAATGCCCATATGCATGACTTTGCCTTTAATTACATCCATACTTTCTGAATATCCTTATGAAATTTCAACCATCAATCCTTTTCATAGTTGCAATTTCTTTACCATATCAATAACTTCATGATTAGAAATCCATATGACTTCATCAAGTATGTCTTCATCAAAATTCTATGGAATAAAACCTGCACCAATGTCTTGAATTTTGAGAGGGTCTAGCCTTCCTCTCGACACTATGCTATTCTTGGTTAGCTCCATGCCACTAATGTTCTTGCCTAAATTTTTCCTTTCAAATATCAACTAACACCCATAATTGTTACTCCAGTTATTGTTCCGGTGATTAATATGTCAACATCCCCTCTATGGTTTCCATTGTGTAAACACTAGCATGATGGTCAATAAAAGGTTTCTAGAGAATTTTTTTTGAACTTTTACACTAGTGCATAAGGTGACCTTCAAATGATCACCAATATTCAAGTCCAGCAAGTTCTCAATCAATTTCCTTGATAATCAATTTGCAAGATCTCCAACTCGCTTATTCTCTAAGGTCATTCCAATATGACCATTCCTTCATCATAAATTATCCAATTTAGCATCCAAGCGATCTTCATAATAAACACATGCAACTACTACTCATCACTTCATCTCAAAATTAGTTCCTCTGTAATATTTATTCATGACAGTGAATAAGGTATAAGGATAATTTTAACATCTGCACTTGGGAGCTTCAACTTGACACTTGATAGGTCTAAGTATATTCCTTTGACACTTGACTTACATCTTAGTTTTCACCTTCACGGTTGGTCACTGCAATATATGACATATGACATGTAGCACATAATAATTTAGTAGGATATTCCTTAGGTGTTATGAGCATTTATACATATTGAATACTTTTCTCGTCTCCTTTCACTAGAATTAAGCTATAAAAATTTGATGCTTTAGTGCTTATATAACACTTGGGAGAACTGTTATAGTTGTGCTAAGTTCCATGGAAAATGGTAACTCCTTTAGTGCCATCAATAATACATTTACCCAACATACTTGTCAACATTGGTCTTTGAATGCATGATGCATTCTTTTACATCATGGGAATTATCCCACATGCATGGAATTTTAAACATGGGTATATGTTCATTGAACCAACACATTGATCATACGAAATTCATTGGACTTCCCCCCTTGGAATTTAGTGTGAGTGCTTTGAGAAATGGAGGAAGGACTCTTTAGATAAGATTCTGGCTTGGAGTTATGGGCTTGGAGATCAACACCCAAATTAAGTTTTACAAGAACGACAAAACTAAAGATGAAAATTATGGATTTAAAATAAATCTGGGGTTTGACATATAGAGTGGAATTTTTTATTTGACTTGTGGAGAAATAAACAAACTATGAAGGATGATGTCCAAACCATATATTTTTGGCTTGACATACCTTTTTTTTTACTCATAAACCAAACTTGGCTTAATTTAATTTTTACCAAACATTTCAAAGAGCAAATAATAAAATAAATGATGGAAGATCCAAATTAAAAAATAGTAATAAAAACCCATTTATTTTGTACTAATATCGTGACATGTGAAATAGACCTTCAACTTATACTTTGGATTTTCGGTTGGGTAAAATATCGCTACTAACTTGTTTTATATTAAATATAAAATCATAATAGCAATCTTTAAAAAAAATTATATTTAAAATAACATAATACATTCTTTAATTTAATTGAGAGTAGGTAAAAGTTAAAAAGGAAACTATTAAAACTTTAAATGGAGAGGAGAAAAATAAGTGATACTTTGAATTTTGAAAAATAAACACGTAATGAGACTTACGAGGCTAAGATTTGGCAGTGACAGGATATGACAAACTTAGAGCAAAGATTTGAGTCTTGGAAAAAATTCAGCGAAATTGACATGAACCTGACGAATGGTCAACAAAATCAATGGATTTAATTTGTATTTGATGGGAAGATAACCAAATCCTATAAAATGTTGAAGCCAATGCAAAATTATAATTTCAGATGTCAATATTCAAGTAGCAGGTCCATTACTAGTATACAATTTTTTTCTTCTAGAATTTCCCATGGTGACCACTTTTTGAAAATCCATTGATTTTGTTGCTTGACGCTAAATTTTATTATGAGGAAGAATCTAATACAAACATCTAGCTATGGCTGGGGATGGATCCCTCCCTGCAATTCTATTGGTTCCTACAAACCAAGTTCCTTTCTTTACGATATGTGCAACCTCTCTCCCTACAACTCATTTTTCTCATACAGAGAAAAACACTCTTCATGATGAAACAACCACATAATACAAACAAAGCTTTCCTACAACTGAAAGCTTAAAGTATAAGTACCATTCACCACTATGTTTTTTTTCATTTCATTCTTGCAAACTGTACCCCATTTTCATGCATGTAGATCACTTTTTCTCCTTATTGAAAACTGGAAATACTGGCACACTCAAAAACACACTGCAACAAACTGAAATTGAACATTTCCACTGCTTAACCAATATCCATTGATATCACCTATGCGATTGATGGGTGGCCATCATTTATTTACAATGATTTTCCACAGTGCTTTTACTATGGGAACATATCCTTTGCTTAACCAATAACTATTGTTATGAAATTTTGGTATATGAAATATAATTTCTTCTTGGTATGGAATTATATATTTAAAATCAACTTTGACTCAACCAATATTCTATTCATTTGTAAATACATTGCATATCATACGACAATATGCTCTTATTTCTTTGATTAGCCAATGGTATGTTCATTTTTAAACATGACATATAATTGTATGTTTCAAAATAGTATTTTGTTTATTCTTACTTAACTAAAGTTAATTTCAAAAATTTGTAAATTAGTTTTGAAAAGCCATATTCTTAGCATCTTGAAATCAATTCAAGTGCCCATTCGTTCAAATATTTTTCAATGACAATTAAACATATAAAAATCTGACAATCGCACAAAATGTAGACTAATAACAAAATAATTAAATATAAATCAACTAAAGTTTAATCGATAATTTAAAAATTTTATCATTTCATTTTATGAAATAAGAATAAGAGATATTAAGCTCACCTTAGTGATCACCTTCACCCCAGTGTGACTGAGATTCTTTAAGATATTAATCTTCTTTCGTATTATCTTCACTATTTTCTTTATATTGTTGTTGAACATAAATAAATATATTGATTACATTTCTTTCTCTTTGCTTGGGGTAATTTTTACAAAACAAATCCCCCCAGTGGCAATTTCCCATCGATCGTTTGAATACGAAAAGGAGGTACATGAGCTGGTGAAACAACCTTGGCTGATGTTTTCATTGGGACCTTAAGAACATTTAATAAATCCTCAACATTAATTTATTCATCTTAAGTTCTTTTTCTTTTCGATCTCTTCTTCAATATTTTTGGTTGCTTCTTCTGGCACCCTATTTGACTTTTCCTTTTCTTCTTGAATTTTAATTCATCACAAATTATATGGTAATTCTCACATACTTCCATTCCCATAAATTGTTACAATACACATGCAATGTTGGTTCTACTAGTTTTGATGATTTCCACTGCCATTTCACGTCGGGGAATGAATTTGAAACACACATAATATCGAAGAGATGAGAGGACATATACAATTAAGATGCAGGAGACAAATGGAGGGAGGATGAGGAGAAGGGAGGGGGTGGAGGAGGGAGATGGGAAGAGGAGGGTTGGGGAGGTCTAGGAGGAGGAGGAGGGAGGAGGTGGAGGTGTAAAATCATGATATATTCTATTGGTTGAAGCTATTTTCATAAAATCAAGAGGTTTTTTTTAGCAATTTCACTTATGAAGTTGTTTGCATGAAAAAGCTGCAATTACCTTTTCAAAATGACTTAAATGAGATTATGGCATACAAAACATGTATGCATGTTGTAATACCATTACATGTTTGATTTTTTCAAACTATCTCCATAAAAAATAGGAGGTTGTTTTCATTTGATCAAACTATACCAGTGTCATCTTAGAAATTTGTTTGATTTTTTTTTTTATAACATGGATATATAAGTCCTAATCATTTAAAATTTTCCACCACTTAACAAATTTTGATTGATATAAACTATGTGATTAATGGGTGGCCATCATTTATTTACAATGATTTTCCACAGTGCTTGTACTATGGGAACATATCCATCACTTAACCAATGACTAATGGTATGAAATTTTGGTATATGAAATAGAATTTCTTCCTGGTATGAAATTATATATTTAAAATCAGCTTTGACTCAACGAATGTTCTATTTATTCATAAATAAATGGCATGTCATCGAACAAGATTTTTTCAATCCTTTGATTAACCAATGTTATGTTCATTTCTAAACATGACATAGAATTGTATGTTTCAAACTAGTATTTTGTTTATTCTTACATAACTAATGTTAATTTCAAAAAGTCATAAATTATTTTTGAAAATACATATTATTAGCATCTTGAAATCAATTCAAGTACCCATTCATTCAAATATTTTTCAATGACAATTAAACATCTAAAACTATGACAATCCCACAAAATGTACACTAATAACAAATAATTACATATAAATCAACTAAGTTTTAATCCATAATTGAAAATTTTCATCATTTCATCTTTTGAAACAAAAGATATTAAGCTCACCTTAGTGATCACCTTCACCCTAGTTTGACTGAGATTCTTTAACATATTAAGCTTCTTTCATATTCTCTTCATTATTTTCTTTATATTGTTGTTGAACTCAAATAAATACATTGATTGCATTGCTTTCTCTTTTCTCGGTTAATTTTTACAAAACAAATCCCCCCAGTGGAAAATTCCCATTTATGGTTTGAATAGGAAAAGGTGGTGCATGAGCTGGTGAAACAACCTTGCTTGATTTTTTAATTGGGACCTTAAGAACATTTACTAAACCCTCAACATTAATTTATTCATCTTAAGTTCTTTTTCTTTTCGATCTCTTCTTCAATATTTTTAGTTGCTTCTTCTGGCACCCTATTTGACTTTTCCTTTTCTTCTTGCACTTTTTTTCTTTGTTCTTTATCACTTTTCATGGAATCATCCTCTTGTGCCTTCCTCATAGGTTCCTTTTTTCCATTCTAACTTGAAGGATTTTTCTGTACTATATTCTCCTCCGCTCAACTTACATGACACTTCTTCTAGATGTTTGTTAGGATTTTGATAAACCTCTTCTTATGCATTGCTTTCATGAGTATAAGAAACAAAATTCAATAATTGGAAATGTGTATATACTACTAGTTCAGGATCTTGTCTCTTAAATAGTTTGTTTCCAAAATGAATATTTTTGAGAGATGGAAATTCCTTCTCCATCTCTCTAGAAAACTCTATCACATAGCTTCTAGCAATTAGAGGAAAAGGGGGCCACCTAGATTTCTTATTATTTTCCAGAATGGATCCCACTCTATTTATGTAATATTGATATGCAATCTTCAATAGCAATATATTGTCAATAAATAGTGTGGAAAGATGTTTGGAGGTTCATATCCACAATATATCCATAGATAATTGTGTTCCATAGTGTGATACCAATCATATATGTTTTCCGTCACATAAAAGGTTGTTTTAGACATGGATGGAGTAGGATTGTCATGTGTATGAGTGTAAAATTCTAAAATAAATTCATCGCATATTGTTTGGTAATTTCTCACATATTTCCATTCCCATAAATTGTTACAATACACATGCAATGTTGGTTTTACTAGTTTTGATGACTTCCACTGCCATTTCACGTCGAGGAATGAATTTGCAACACACATAATATCAAATATATGAGAGGAAATATACAATTAAGATGCAGGTACTTAAATTGGTTTATGTGTTGTAATGATGGTTTGATCCAAACTAGATGATAAACTGGATCCCCAATTGAAAATGTGGCCAATTGTGACTATTGTGTGCATTGTTAAGACCCAATATTCATGCAGAGTGGATACATCCTTTTCTCCATATAATCAGAAATCAAAATGTACAATATGTAATACAAAGTGTGAAGGATCTAAGTATTATACAGCCATTTTATTTGGATTTGAATTTTTTTATCTTCACCCATAATTTTTTAAAACATTCATTCACATCTAGCGGCCATGGCTCAATATTTTCCTTTGACATACTGATGCTCATGCCTGGGAAATTTAAGTAATGGTATTTATGAGAAGAAATGAAGGAAGATATTGTTTTGGATCCTCCCTAATTCATGAAAATATTTTTCTCTATGTCCACTCTCGAAAGTATCCAATAAATTACAGTAGCAGAAGGAAACACCTCTGACCTAAATGTAACTCGATAGAGCTATGATCTCCTCACATTCTTGTATGCACTTGAATAATCATTGTATTCTTTTGGAATAATGGGATAGTTATAATTGTTGAATATACCATCTCATTGGTGCGCTTCTCATCTAATTCATTCAATTGATTTGATCGGTTCTTCTGAGCCTTCGTTAATTCCATATTTGTCTCTATAGCTGTTCTCACGGTTTTGATTTCAAACTTAATAGGGAAAAAAACATTCTTTGAGTACACCAAAACATATGGGGATAAAAATGCAGTGTTGCACCATGTAGTACGATAAGCTCATAATGCTTCTGGAATCCTTTTATCCCAATCCTTACGGTGGTTCTTTACTTATTTTGTAAGGATTTCCTTGATTACCTTATTAGTGCTTTCCACTTGGCCATTGGCTTGTGTATGATATGGTGAGGTTACTCAATGCTGAATATAGTATTACTAAAATAATTCCTTCATTTGACGTGACACAAACTACGGTCCTCCCTTTGCTACTATCTCTCTAGGTACTCCAAAACGGGTGAAGATCTCTCCATATAAGAAATTGATCACAGATTGATCATTGGCTTTTACCAAAGCCACAACCTCCACCCACTCAGTCATATAATTAGTGCAAACCAATATATAAACCAAACAATATATAATTTTCGGTTTTAACCGTAATTTAATATACAAAGTCAAAATTTGTGTTAATATAAATAAAGTCATTAAATAAAGATATTAATTAATCAATGTTATTTATTAATCAATAATACTTAACTAAATTAATTATGTAATGTTATTAAATTTATATAGTAGTGATGTTATTCAATTTAAATTGAATATGATTAATTATAATATAAATCCATAATTGCCATTAATTTTGAACTTATTTAAGTTGAAATTAATTTAAATTTAATACACACAAATTATTAAATTCTAAATTCTAAATTTTATTTACATAATTTAATTTAATTTAAATTTAATATAAAGAATGATTAAATTATACATTTACATATATTAAATTAAGAAAAACAATCAAACTAGAAACAGAACATTAGAACTAAATAATATAACATAATACCCATTTCATATTATTTTTATTAAAAGGTATTTGTGATATAATTTGGAATTTGAAAGTAGTGACAAAACTTTGTGATATAAAATTATTTGGGAAATTCGTTATTGTTAATCCCTGAGATCTACTCAAAGTAGCATTAGTCACAATATTTCAAGATAATATGGTAAGGGGTGTTGATTTCCTGATGTACTAAAACCTCTCTTTTTCCTTGGAAGCAATATTGTAATTGGGTGGTTGGGCACATTTCTTGCCAACCACCCAATTTTCACTGGTGAACAATCCATGACTATGTTAACATTCACAATTGTTCGTGACTTCCACCACCATGAAATTTATTCTCAGCATACATGAATCTAATCGCAATTCATTCACTAAACACGATGCTTGCTCGTTTGGCCGTGGAAGCCAAATTGTATTCAAATGCCACAAAATTCATATTTGAACATAGTACAATAGGTGTTTTTGGACCTAATATTCGAACACAATAGAATAGATGTTGACCTAATAAAAAAAATTCTATATCCTAGTACTATTTTTCATATCTGAAGAGAAACAAAAATAACATAAACTAGAATATGAATTTCATTGATCTAATTATTACCGTTGTGGTTTTGAGCAGTTAACGATGAAGCAGTGAATTGTATTTGTGGGCTGCCAATGGAAGTTGAAGATGACGGTATTTTTTCCAATTGAATATAAAGCTAAAGCTAAAAGTGTTTTGGTTCTCTATGCTCTTGTAGATGTCATTGCACATTGACATATTTACTATGCAGATCAATATTAAGAGAATGTTTTAATGTTTTTTATTAGGCATAATAGATGAAATGTTAAGAGTGATCAAAATTGATTGAAAGGCTAGGTAACCTTTACTGTGAGACCACAACAAGTCTCTGCTCTAAAATTATGTGCTTTGATTGAATATAGAATCAATTCTTTTACTTGTCAAACAAGTTTTTCAGGTGGAACAGGAAGCTCAACTTATTGCGTTGCATTTGAAGAGTTCATGTCTTCATAATAACATCAATGCAACAACCTAGAGGAGAGATACTCTTCATGTTGTGATATACGTTTCCTAACCTTTCACATGTGAAACAAACACAAAGAGAGTCAACTAAATAACCTATGAACGAGCTAGAAGAAACCTCACATAACATGACACTACATAACAGAGTGTTGATAGAGAAACATCAAGTAAACGTTATCGATGTACAAATATTTTGCACATATTTTAAAAAAAATAACAAGAAGATGTTATGTTATTATATAGTAAATATTTGATAACCAATTCCAAAATATTCCAAATCAAAGAGTGTAAATTACAATAATTTCTGACAAATGTAGATTCATGGCATTGCTTAGTAAAAAAATAGATAAATTGATTACCCAGAAAGACTTATTAGCATGCGATTTTCACAAAATAGAGAATTTGATTACTCTCAAAGAATTTTTAGCATGAGATTTTAATAAAATAGATAACTAGATGATAATATTTTAATAAAAGATATTTACAGTAGAGTATGATTTTAACTTTAGATAAAGATCTCGCTGCATCAAGGCTATTCAACAATGGAAGGAAGGCTTATGAGGCATATACATTAGAGGAAATTTCAATTTAAAATGGGCCTTCCAAAAATAATACAAATTCCATGTCATCATGTATTAGCCAATAAAAATTATTTAAAATTCAAAAACGGAGCACCTCTTAAACAATTTTTTAAAATAAATTTAGGGATAGGTATCATAAAAAAAACTACTTTTTTGTTCCTATTTTCGACATATCTCCTTGTGTTTTTACTCAAATTTCGATCAGGAGAGCTCATTGGATGTGGAATTAAATTCTGCATCCAATGAGTACTATCTTGGCATACTTTTGATGGGCCTCGCTACACCAAAAATAAGAAATACCTGAAAAAATGTGATGATTATGTCATCATCACATTTTTTCAGGTATTTCTTGTTTTTTGGGTAGCGGAGACCGTCAAAAGTATGCCGAGTGGGTACTCGTTGGATGCAGAATTTAATTCCACATCTAACGAGTTCTTCTGATCGAAATTTGAGTAAAAACACATGGAGATATGTCAAAAATACGAACAAAAAAGTAGTTTCTTCTTTTCTTCCTCCAAAATTAATAAATATTATTTTATTATTTTTACTATTATTTTATTAATTTTCCTTAGGAGGCCCATTTTAAGTTGAAATTTCCTCTAATGTGATTTTTTTTTTCTGATAGCAATTCCTTTTGGAATGCATGTTAAGTGTGCGACTGCAAATGTGAAAAAAGAACAACATATCGCTCAATAATAAACTTAACAAGATAATGACGTCAAAAAAGGATTCCAAGGGATTCAAGTCCCTAGAATGACATATTTCTTATCCATTTTGATTCTAACATAGTGGAAGTTACTTCTTGAAGAACATATTTATGAGAAAATTACAAAGTAATAGTTTCAAAGAAGGGAACTGTTTTCAAAAGTATATACAGAGATTGTACCCTATGATCTCCATTTTGAGCACAACATGCATTATTATGGAATATTTTGGTTGATCGGGTATTGATCTATCATTTAGTTATTCCAACATAGAAAATATTATATAATATTGATGATAATAAAAATAAAAGAAATAAATATACAAAAGGGAAATTGACAAGTGATATCGACTGGTCGTGCATAGTCATTCTTCGTCATGATTCAACTCCCAATCCCAGTCCTAGCACATATTTTAAACCACAGAAAACAAAATATCCATAAAACATAATAAAAATTCTTACCTTCCATGTCTGATGCATATATGGCTACATTAAAATCTTCAAAATCGATCCATCCACCACGAAATGGTTCATTCTAAGACTGAATTTCTTTACTACGAGCACAATATTCGTTAAGTTTCCATATCCAAAGAAACCGATTTTATGGAGCTTGGCTCCAAAACCCTTCATTAAATTGACCAGTATCTGTGTGTCAGTTGAAAGACATGTTTAGGAATTCAATCAATCGCACAACAACGAGACAGTAATGGATTTTAGGGACTTTGACAGAGAGACAACATGCCCATAATTTCCACGTGGTTCCATCTTTGTTGACTACAAACATGTGGCATAATATATGGGAAAGAGTAACAATGAACCAAAAAATTACCTACAAATCACGAGGACACACGTTATCAAATTATGAAGACACACGTGAAAATTGGATTGGTGGAAGGGACAAGGAAATAGGTAGAGTAATTTTCAAAACACACCTCCATAAAAAAAACTCCTATAGGCGTAATTAATTATTATTATCATTATTAGCGTTTTTATAAACTATATAAATAGTTTACTATATAGTTTTTTTTGAAAATTTTATATATATCAAAACAAATATTATAATAATAATTATTACTAACTAAGAATATTATTATTATATTTTATTTATTTTATTTGAAAAAATGATGGAACCTTTTTTTAGGGTTTAGTGGGAGGTTTGCGTGAATGTTTAAGCAAATAACAGAGAATGCAGCATGTGAAAAGAAGGGAGCATGCGGTGGGCGATGATGAAGGGATGTGTGCAGAGAGAGCGAGGAAAGCACGTAGGGAGAGTGCGGTAACAAGGAGTGGTGGGAGCACGTGACTATGTGGTAGAATGCACGTTGGATGGTGGAGGAAAGGTCATGTAGGAGGTTGGGAGGAGAGGAGTGATGTGGGTGGAAGGAGTGAGTGTAGAAACAGGGGATCGAGCAGGCGTTGGTTGGGCGGAAGGATGCATGGAAGAAGAGGTGGGATGATCCAAGGGGATGAGCTAAGGTAATGCATAGGTTGGAGAGGTGGAGGACAAGAAGAATGGGAAGGGACAAGGATTGAGAGTAGAGCAGCGAGCATGAAGGTGGGAAGTCTTGAGTAGAGAAGTGTAGTGTATGGAGGGTAGAGTGGGGCGAGCAAAATTTGGAGGGATGGATGGACATTGTAATGGTGCATAGGTCGTGGGTGTATGGGAAGTGTGAAGTAAATGAAGGGAGATACAAGAGTGTGGGATTTGGATGGAATGGAGTGTTTGAAGCTGGAATAAACTTGGAAATGTAAGAGGGAGGAACACATGCCTGGTGATGGTGTGGGAGTATAATGGAAGGGAAAATGGTGTGCACGAGGTGGAGTCCAGGTGCAGTGAGAGAGAATCGAGAGATGGAGCATTTGATGAGAATGAGGGGGTAGGGAATGGGATACAACGAGTCAAGAGAGTGTAAGGGAATAAGATGTTGAGAGGAATGAGTGCAAGTATCAGTGTGAGAGAGAGCTTGAAGCTTTGATACCACTTGTAAGGTTAAAACCTTACATGTTGGATATTAAAACTTAAAAATTCAAAATTTTAAATACGGATAAAATTTAAACATTTTCTTTTGAAAATAATATAATATATGCATTTAAAAAAATTATATCCTTAAAATTTATATATTTAAACATTATTAATAAAACATATAACTATATTACCAATATAGTCAATAAACAAAACAAAATTGGAATAAATAGAGATGTAAGACATATACATTTTTTTTTTGAAAAAAATATAATATATACAATTAAAAATTATTTATGTCTAATATTTACATATTTAAACATTCTTAATTAAACATATAACTAATTACGAATATAGTCAATAAAATAAATTGGAATGAATATAAATGTATGACATATGAAGTTATATGACATGGAATGAATAAAGAAATTGAAATGAATATAGATGTATGACATAAAACTTTTTACATACTTTACAAACCAATAAAAAATACACAATTTATTTTTTGGCATAATTTACAAAGAATTTAAAATAATTATACTTTACAAAGAATTAAAAAAAATACAAGGTTTTTTGGCCTACACTCTTGACATATTTTATAAAAACTAAAAAAAATTTAAACCTTTTGACATACCGAAAATAATAATTATAAATATACAAATTGCCTTAATGTAAAAGCACTGTGTTAATAGACAAATATATTAATCCCCATGCTCTTCAAGAAAAATTCATTAACGTATATACCTATACCCATGAACATAAATTATTTCATTCTCCAACTAACTTCCATTTCCATTAATGTGAGAAATGCTAGTATCTCTGGCATCCTTTTATATAAAATTCCAGGATTCATGAAACCTAGTTTCTATTTAAACAAACATTCCTGAAATTGAGTTTTTACTGAAACAAACATCTCTTATTGAACAAATTTTTTAAAATGGAAAATATCACATTCTCTGGAATCATTGTATATAAAACTCCATATCACAATTAGTGAAATTGAGATTTTAGTGAAACAAACATCTCTTATTAAACAATGAATCTCAAACAACTGATATGAATCTGTCTATGGTTGTGGTTATTATGTGGCCATGCTAGGTAGGTAGAGAGAATGATAATGGTATCTGAGAGTTTGTTTCTTGTTACTGGATAAAATATATGTATAATACAAAAGTAGTATATCATAAGTAATATATATTAACCGATATTAACCGACATATCCAGCAACAACCTAATGAAAATATAGGAATATATTAGCTAAACTTGTTCAATATGTCTTGAACCAGTCCAATGACTAAATAATTAGAATTTCCTTTAGATTCATATGCTGATTATAGAGCTGGTTTAATAAGAATCCCAAATAAAAAGATCAAACAACATATACAACTTATCAAAAAAATGGTACATACCAATTCTTACTCCATTTCATTCAATATTTGATCAAGGTAAGGAATTTATACTGAGAGAGGTTACCTACCAAATTCCATTTGAGATTGAGGTGCTTGTTCTTGTGAATTCCAGTTGTTTTGTTTCGTGAGCTACTAATAATGGTTCATGTTTCACAACTTGAAATTTTCAACATTATCAAACTTTGACATTCTCAATCATACAAATAAATATCCTTGATATTTAAGCTTCATTTCATGGATGGAATCTAAAATGCGAGGAGATTTTTGGAGGATGCGGATAGAATTCCATCCATACACCTTGTAATATTTTTTCCCATGGCACTTAACATTTTTCCAATTCCTCTTTCATCTTCACTTTTAGTTTCTATTAAAAAGTTGAAAAAAGTAACGACTTGATCTCTAAATTTCCTTGCGCAGTCTTAACTTGATGATAGACCATTGAAGTTGATGCACTTAAGGTTGTATAACCGATTGTTGATTGCCTACTATTATTCAGGTTGAAAACTTGACATTACTTTTTGTGCACATAGAGATGAGTAAATTCTTTGGGGTCTCAATTTAACTTTGATGAATCATATTTCAGGTTAAAATTAGATAATGACACATGGGATAGATGTTTATGATTTTTTCCATAGTGTTGAAGAAGAAACTGAGGATGGTGAATACCCTTTCATTTCACCAAATTATTTGGGCTCTAAGTCGGCTACGAACTGGAACATATTTTCGAAGTTCTGTTTTCTTCAACTAATGCAAAATAGTTTATCTAGGAAATATATTACATTTGTTGGGCTATCGACAAGTTTTTTAGTTTGTTATCTAATTGGACATACTCAAAGAAAACCCTATGGCCTTTGCATTTATGGAAAATTTCTTATAAGTTGAACTAGGGTCTTTGCATTTATGGCTATTGGTTAGCCACTGCTAGTATATGATAATATATTAAAGGATTATATGCTGCTCTAATTTCTAACTCATGACATGGCTTGGATATTCCTTTATGTGAGTGTTTTTACTATGGTCCATCAGACAACACCTCATAGAGTCATATACCTTGCAAAAATTTAAAATGTTGGAATGTTAAAAAAAAAATTCCTACAACAAGAAACTGTTGATGTAATTGTAACTTTGGAATGTATTCACTTGTATTTCTTATCTATTGTAACCCGATGTTCATTTAGGGATGTATTGTAATGTATTTGAGTCATGTCATACCCCGATGTTTATTCCGGGAAGTTTCTATAATGATAAAGTCATGTCAAGTCATTGTGGGTAACCCTCCTATTGGTCAAGGGTTAAAGTCCCCACAGTTGTGGGGCCCTTGGGTTATTAGACTATCCTAGTGAACTTGACCCTAGGTGAGTCATTGTAAGTTGGGGAAATAGTCCCCACCATTGTGTCACCCTCCTATTGGTTGGAGTAGGAAAATTCCTCACAAGTGGTGGGGCACTAGGGTTATTAGACACTCCTAGAGATGTCGGCTCTAGTAAGTAGTTGTTAAGTGAGGACGACATGTTGGAGTGCACTTCAAGTGAATGGAAGAATATAAATAGAGAGTGAGCCTCTCTATTTATCTCACTTGCAACACTCACACTCACTCATTGAGGGCGCATGAGTGAGAGAGGAGAAGCTCTCTCAGTATGAGAGAGAGAGACTGTTGCTGTCGAGAGATCATCTTACTGTTTTCTGGTTTTACTGTTTTGGTGCTGATTTTATCTCTAAGGAAGTTGCTGGTTTTTCTCCTTTATGGTTTCCCCGAGGAAAACTCTTTGTGTCTCTTGTCTCTTGTGATGTGCTTATGTTTTATTGTTGTGCTTGTTATTCTCTCAGTGAAAAGATCCTAACATCATAATGCTAGCTTATATGATGAAAAACTAACATGGGATCAGAGCTAACCTAAGAAGAAGACATTGTGCAGCTACAAAATCTAGGGCTTCTTACCTTTTGGGTCTCTCTCCACAATCCATCACCAAAATTATTCTAGGATGACCCTCCATTGAAGGGCGCATCTTTTTGTCGAAGCGGAATTCGATTCCGAGCATTTTTAGTTTTCGATGTGGAAATTAGGGATTTCTATAGAAGAGGATTTTTTGAGTGAGACCAGCATAGGATTTTTCTCCTCATCAAAACCGAATTTTAGAGACCTGGATCAATAAATTTGGTTGGGTGAAACTCTGGGAAAGTCAAACCCCAGTTTGGCCCCGAGCTAGAAAAAACCTAAATACTAAAACTGCTAAGTTTTGGTACATTCACTATATTCTGAGATTGGAGAAGGAAGAGGATCTTAAAATTGTAGATGCCAAATATAACATCATGAAGAAAATGGTGTCCAAAATTCATCCTCATTTTCACTATATTCTAGGAGATGTGATACCTCCAAGTTAGGGTTCTAGCCTCTTCAAGAATTCATTCCTAAACAGGACACTTGGGGAGAATTACAATATCTTGGGCTACAGAGGTCCAAATGGAATTCCTGAAGATTTTCTAGAAAGGGAACAGAATGTACGTTTGGTGGTATGAATATTAGACTTAGAAGATGAACCTGTGACACGTGGAATTCCGTACAACTTCGATGTTCTGAACAGTCCTGTAACAGGTCACCTTGGGAAAAAGATCATAAATGCCAAATGGGGAAACCAATTATGATTAAACATGTGGTGTTATATCCGGTACATGCTAGGTTACCTCAGTGAGAAATTTCAGACATAGAGGATCCGTAATTTCAGAGATATCGTGGAAATAGTAACAGACATTTCTGCAAAAGAAATTGGAAATCTAGGGCTTCCTATTCTAGGAGCTTCCCTCCACTGTTTTCAGAAAAGGAGTACATTGGACAGCTCCATTTGAAGAGATCTATCTTTCTATCCAATCAAATTTGAAAGAGTCCAAGTTTTTAAAATTAGGGTTTATGTGACAAACCCTAGATCAGCGAGCTCTGGAACCAGGACAGACACCTCAAATCGGTAATATATAATCCTTTGCTATTTTCATTTGAGGTTCTCTTTTCAAAGTGATCTATCACATCAACTTGGTGAAGTTGAAAAATTCCAAGCATAGAAGTATTTGATCTCTCTAAAGAAAATGGATTGGACACCTACATGAGTAGAGAGGTTCCAGTTTCAGAGGGAGATGAGGCTATAAGCCTTTCACAAGAAGAACTTGGTCAAAGCCCAGAAGATCATTGATGATTCAGTCACGAATCAACTTGTACTACAAGTGTATTCCCTAAAGACACCGATGAGGTTTGATTCCTTGACCAAGCTATTTGAAGGGAAGAACAGAAATAAGAATATGACCTTAAGAAACCAGTTGAAGAATGTGAAGATCGAGAATGCAGAGACCACACAGTCATAAGAGTCTCTCAAATAAAGAACAACTTGAGGCGGTAAAAGAAGAAGTGAAGAATCCAGAAGTGGTGATGGCCACCTTGAATGGACTCCAAGGATCATGTGATTCATTCATGCGAGGAATGTGTGCCAGAAGGAAGTGATTACTTTCAGCAGACTCTGAGAAGAAGAAGAAGCTTGATTCATAATAAGAGAAGGGAAGATGGAAGAAACTGAAGATCAAGCTCTCACCATCAAAAGAAGATCCCTCAAACAATGAGGAATACAAAGGACTCAACTCTTGAAGAACCCCTTATCCATCCTAGCATTTGGATAATAAACGATGCTATTATGTATGAAGAAGACAATGAAGTCGAAGGCTCAAGAAGGAGTCTACCCACGAAACAAATAAAGATAAATATTCAATTGTCATTTCATGATATTGTTTTGTTATGCATTTGTTTATATTCAATTGATGTATTATGCATGATAGGATGTTTGCATTAACGACAGTATACTACTAATATGCATGTGATGGGTAAGTAGCTCATGGTGCTATACAACTCTCCATTGCTACTTATCTAGAATGAAACCTCTTCACTGACATATTGGATTAGTGCACAATCTCAATGTTGTCCTGGTAGAGATGGAAGGAATCTAGAAAGTTTCAGTGAGATATGGATGAATGTTGTATTGGTGAAAGTAGTTGCATGATCATATATTTATGCATAAGATCTTTCCAGTATAAATATTCCTTATGAAATGTTTCTAACCATACAAATGTATTTGACTTGTAGGAAAGATCGCATACATAATCTCCCACAAGCAAAGAAGAATGAATACTTGTTTCAAAGAACAAGTGACGATAGTTCAAGATGAAGAATAATATGATGAGTGCAGTGACATAATTGATGCAGAACCTTCCAGCCACCAAGAAGAAAGGGAAGACCAGTTCAAGAAGAATGATGTCTAGGATGCAGTATCAAGACCTAAAGAGCAGTTCGTAGTTCCATCATGTAGTAGATGGAAACATCGTGGGATACAAAGCAATATTTGTAGCACGAGGCTTCTCATGAAAATAAGACATAAACTAAGAAGAGATATTTGCAGCCACTGGAAGTGAAGTCAAATGACATGCATAATCATGTGTGCAAATGAAAGAAGGCCTTGTACGAGTTCAGAAGACACCCATGGGATAACACATACATGATGAGCTTGATGAATATCTTAACCTTTTCTACAAGGTTGATAAAGGATAACAAGCTCACAGATGGATGTGAGAAGAACTTTTGAAAAAGTTCAAAATAGAGGATCTTGGTATACAATGATCCTAGATGGATACTACTTGTCACTCCGGTACAAAATATTTCAGTGCATAGAGTATGGAAGACAGAGGGAGTATGATGCTCCACTTCAGAGGGAGTGACTGCAGAATATCCTGAGGTTCGACATGGTATCGCAAAATTGACAGCTTTCTATCCATTTTAGGCTTTACCAAGAGTAAAGCAGACTCCAACCTTTACTACAAGGTTGAGGATGGAAAACCAGTGATGCTTCTAATATATGTAGATGATCTATTTGTGACAGGTACAGATGGGTTGATTGTTGATACGAAGAGAAATCTTGCTGTTGAGTTCGAAATGAAGGACTTGGGGATGATGCATTACTTTCTAGGTATGGAGGTGTGGCAGAGTATAGATGGAATCTTCCTTGGACAAGGGAAGTATGTAGTAGAGATCCTGAAGAGGTTTGGGATGATGGAATGTAAGACTATGGCCACACCTATGGAATCAAACCTGAAGCTATTGAGTGATGCTTCATCAGATTCGGTTGATGCTACGATGTATCGTCAGATGATTGGGTCATTGATGTGCCTGATGAACATGAGACCAGATATTTGCTTTGCTGTGAACACCTTGAGCTAGTTCTTGATAGATCCAAGACATGTTCACTTGATTGCCGCAAAGCATATTCTGAGGTACCTAAAGGGTACAATTGATTACAGGCTCAAGTACGATGTGAATCAAAAGATTAACCTGGAGGGTTATGTTGATTTAGATTGGGTAGGCAGTGCCATTGATAGGAAGAGCACTTCAGGGTGTTGTTTCAGTATGGGATCAGGTGTGATCTCTTGGTTTAGCAGGAAGCAATCCCATGTGGCACTGAGTATAGCTGAAGCACAGTATGTCACAGCTTGTTTAGCTAGTTGTGAGGCAGTATGGCTGCGGAAGCTACTGTCCGATATATTTGATCTCTAGTTGGATGCTACTTGTATACATTGTGACAATCAGAGTTGCGTAAAGTTGTCAGAGAATACAGTGTTCCATGACAAGTCTAAGAATATCGATATCAAGTATCACTATATTAGGGATATGGTGCAGAAGGGAGCAGTGAAGCTCCAATATGTTGTGAAGGGGGAACAAATAGCTGATGTATTGACGAATCCATTGGCTAGGCTGAAGTTCGAGTACTTCAGGGAGAAGCTTGGTGTTCTCTAGATCAAGGTTTCCTCCAAGAGAAAGTGATGAGACCCATAGCCATTCTGACATGGTGAGAGGATTAGTTCCTTCCATGGTCAGATATAAGGGCTGAGCCATTCTGTCATGGTGAGAGGATTGGTTCCTTCCATGTCAAATATGAGTGCTGAGATCCATAGCCATTCTGATGAGTAGGTCAGATATAAGGGCTGAGGCATTCTGTCATGGTGAGAGGATTGCTTCCTTCCATGTCAGATATGAGTGCTGGCCATTCTGTCAAGTAGGATAGATGTAAGGGCAACTGCCATTCTGGGAATGGAGGCACCTGGTCAGTTACCAGGACAACTCAGTCTAGGACTGAGAAGCCATTCTGATGTGATAGAGGGATGTGTTCCCACTTGATCAGATGTAAGGGCTGAACCATTCTTTCATGGCTAAAGGATTAGGTTCCTTCCATGTCAGATGTGAGTGTTGGTCATTCCGACGAGTAGGTCGGATGTAAGGGAAACTGCCATTCTCTAGGAGAATGGAGGCACCTGGTTAGTTACCAGGTAGCTCAGTCAAGGACTGGGGGCCATTCTGATATGACTATAAGATTGGTTCCTACAACATCATATATGAGTGCAAGACCTTCCACCATTGTGAGCAGGATGTGTTCCTGCCTGGGTGGATGTAAGTGCAGAGCCTTTTCACAGATGGTAGTAAGTGTGTCCTACCATGCTAGTGATTGTAAGTGCTGAGCCTTTCCACAGATGTTAGTAGGTGTGTCCTACCATGCTGGTGGATGTGAGTGTTGTGCCTTTTCACATATGATAGTAGGTGTGTCCTATTATGCTGGTGACTGTAAGTGTAGTTCTTTTTCACAGATGGTAGTAAGTGTCTCCTACCATGCTGGTGATTGTAAGTGTTGAGCCTTTCCACAGATGGTAGTAGGTGTGTCCTACCATGCTAGTGGATGTGAGTGTTGTGCCTTTCCACAGATGATAGTAGGTGTGTCCTATCATGCTGGTGGTTGTAAGTGCTGATCCTTTTCACAGATGATAATAGGTGTGTCCTATCATGATGGTGAATGTGAGTGCTAGTCCATTCTGATATGATTATAGGATTAGTTCCTACATGATCAGATGTTAGTGTTGGGCATGCCTTTCTAATGAGTAGGTCAGATGTAAGTGTTGGGAAAAGACCTACATGATGGCTAGGCCTACAACCAACATGAAAAAGGGCTGGGTCTGTAGAAATTCCTATGACAAGAAGAATCATGAGATAACACCAATGATGATCCAGATCGAGTGATGATGACCAGTGATGATCCAAATCAAGTGATGATCTAGATCTAGTGATGATGATCCAGCAGTGATGATCCAGATCCAGTGATGATGATACAACAGTGATGATCTAGATCCAGTGATGATCTATATCCAGTGATGATGATCTAGATCGAGTGATGATCCATATCCGATGATGATGTCCAGTGATTATCCAGATCGAGTGATTATCTAGATCCAGTGATGATGATCCAGATCCAGTGATGATCCAGATCTAGTGATGATGATCCAGATCGAGTGATGATCTAGATTCAGTGATGATGATCCAGATCGAGTGATGATTCAAATCCAAATGAAGATGACTTGAAGACGAAGATAATGAGAAATCAATGATTATCCAAATGATATAGAGAAGAAGACTTGTGCTGATAAATTGTGTCGAGAGAATACCTTCCTAGTTAAGAGGGAGTGTTGATGTAATTGTAACTTCAGAATGTATTCACTTGTATTTCTTATCTATTGTAACTCGATGTTCATTCCAGGATGTATTGTAATTTATTTGAGTCATGTCATACCCCGATGTTTATTTCGGGAAGTTTCTATAATGAGAAAGTCATGTCAAGTCATTGTGGGTAACCCTTCTATTGGTCAAGGGTTAAAGTCCCCACAGTTGTGGGGCCCTTGGGTTATTAGACTACCCTAGTGAAGTTGACCCTAGGTGAGTCATTGTATTTCGGGGCAATAGTCCCCACCATTGTGTTACCCTCCTATTGGTTGGAGGAGGAAAAGTTACCACAAGTGGTGGGGCACTAGGGTTATTAGACACTCCTACAGATGTCGGCTCTAGTAAGTAATTGTTAAGTGAGGCTGACATGTTGGAGTGCACTTCAAGTGAACGGAAGAATATAAATAGAGAGTGAGCCTCTCTATTTATCTCACTTGCAACACTCACACTCACTCATTAAGGGCGCATGAGTGAGAGAGGATAAGCTCTCTTAGTATGAGAGAGAGAGACTGCTGCTGTCAGGAGATCATCTTACTATTTTGCTGCTGATTCTATCTCTGAGGAAGTTGTGGGGTTTTCTCCTTTATGGTTTCCCCGAGGAAAACTCTTTGTGTCTCTTGTCTCTTGTGATGTGCTTATGTTTTACTGCTGTGCTTGTTATTCTCTTAGTGAAAAGATCCTAAGATCATAATGCTAGCTTATATGATGAAAAACTAACAGAAACACACTCTCAAATATTATAGGTAGGTAGATATATGGGTGTGGCAGTCGCCATAATGGATAGTGGTGTGGATGTGGTCATGGTCGTGCTATGTGTGTAGGTAGGTAGATACAATGACCAAAATAAAGCTAGCTGACTACATGTGGTCCTTTGGAAACATGAAATAGAAAGGCAGTATTACTGAAAGAAAAGGGTAGTATCGCTGAAAGGAAAGGCAAGGTTGATAGGCTACATAAGGGAAAATATGTAAATGAGTTTATAAAGGGACATGATAGGTCAGGGGATAGGTCAGGGCTTAGCATATCAGGCTTTTATGTGAATGAATACACACAATTATAGAGATAAATCATGGATCTACATGTGGAGGGTAGACTAGCCAAGCACATGTAGCAGAGGCTAATTCAAAGCAGGGAAGACTATTTCTGAAACCTCTAGCCAAGCACTGCAATATAACCTCCTCCTCTATCACATATAGAATCTACCGAGTACACATACTCAGGACTCAGATTAGATAGAGGAGTAGGAGGAATGTTTTGAAATCCCGTAATAGTTATATGAAATAGTTATATATATGCAAGCACTTCCTTCTTTCATTTTCTTCAAAGGAAAAAGGAACAAGATATTATTTTTGCAGGTCTCATAATGCAATGTTCTGGTTGTCTCTATGATTCACCCAAAAAAAAATTAGAACTTATAAAAGTAGTATTAATAACCCAATCATATCATGTCTCATAATACCCATCAACTTAAGTATTAGCAACCACACAGCATAGATGAATATTCAATATTTGACAAAATATCTCAAAGTTCCAACATTGTCATTTCCAAGCATACACCTGCACTTTCAACCATCATAGCATATACCTACACTTTTAGGAATGGCATTGCATTAAAATTTCATGCACCATTAACAAAACATCTTCAAACAACTCCCAAAATCAAGTTTACATGATTTTACCAAAATTGGGTAAAACCTGCATGTTAAAGAATCAGAAAAAGAAGCTGGGGGTCAACAAAGAATCAGAGAAAGAATTTGGGACAGAATGCCAAGAAACCAGGAAGGGGTGTTGTAAACTGTGTTGATGCATAAAAAAATGAACCTACAAACCCACAGAAAATGTACCTTTAATGCGAATAGGACATATATGATGGAAAATATCAAGAACACTTATCAGAGGTTACAAGGTATGGAAATATCACCCTGTAATATGTAATGTATAATTTAAAGTAATAATAAATATTGGTGAGACTAGATATCCTTACCCTTGGCATGTATTTTACATATTTCCCTGTATATTTCTGATAATGGTTTATGATCATCCAGCAGAGCTAACCTCAAAAAACGAGGATATAGCTTTGGACACTCAATGCAGACCTACCTGCACATTTGAAGAAATTATTAACTGATGTTTTCCTATTGAAGGAGATCTTAAGTGACTTGAATTAAAATTACTGCAAAACATCAGTCACCTAAGATCGCTTTCAATAGGAAAACATCACTTAAGAAATGTAGCTAATAATAATAAAAATGATGGGTGTAATTATCATTATACATCATTTTTATTATTATTAGCTACATTTCTATTATGTACATTTGTAATTGGTTTGTTATTGTCATTGGTAATTGGGTTGTTGTTGTTATTAGCCATCATGGACTGTTTATTGGCATTATCTATGTGCGAATGTCATAAACCTAGCCTAAATTTTCCATTAATTCCATGTTAAATTCCCGGGTGCATGGCTTTTCCTTTAACTACATCCATTCTTTCTGAATATCCTTATGAAATTTCAACCATCATATTGTCATGGGTGCAATTACCATTATACATCATTTCTATTATTATTAGCTACATTTATATTACTTACATTTGTAATTGATCTATTATTGTCATTGGTAATTAGGTTGTTGTTGTTATTAGAAATCATGGACTATTTATTGGCATTATCTATGTGTGAATGTCATAACCCTAGCCTAAATTTTCCATTAAGTCCATGTAAACTCGCATGTGCATTAATTTTCCTTTAACTACATCCATACTTTCTGAATATCTTTATGAAATTTCAACCACCAATCCTTTTTAGAATTCCAATTGCTTTACCATCTCAACAACTTCATCATTAGAAATCCATATGACTTCCTCACGTGTGTCTTCATCCAAATTATATGGAAGAAAAACTGCACCAATGTCTTAAATTTTGAGAGGGTCTATCCTTCTGCTCGACACTATGTTTGTAGTGCTCTGCATAGCCAGTAGAGCACTGTGTCCATTTCTCTGTGTTGTTCTCTATCTTAAGCTCATTCTGAGATAGTTTTTAATAGAATCAAGACATTTTAATCATATTACAAGTTTATATCCATGTATGTTCTATTTTTATAAACATATTAATGTATAAATATGAGTTGTACACGTTTGATAAACTTCATGATTTTTTTTGTAAATTAGACAAGAATACTATGCATGAATTTAGTATCTAAATACCTGAAATTTAAATACCTGGAACCAGTGGTTGTAGTAGATCCAATAGTTTGGTGTAGACCTTGTAGGCTCGTTCACCTTTCATCTTTCCATCCAAGCCTTTATTAACAAAATGATGTGCCACCCTACCGACCATCTCTGATTATGTGCTGGCCCTAGGAAACCCATGGGTTTCCTAGCCCCAGAGCCCATAGACCAATAATACCCAGAGCAGCTTCCTTTCCATTCTATATCTTTCTTCGTTTCCACCCATTTCTCAGTCATTTCCAGATATCTTAGTCCTTGAGTTATCCCCCTCCTCAAGTTTTTCCTCAGTCATTTTCCCTTGATGCAGAGTCTAATTTTCCCCCTCATGCAGAGTCCCATTCCCCCCCCCGATACCTCTCCTACATACCTATTTCTTCCTACCTTCTTCCACCTTACTCCACTGCCTTTCCCCCAAAACACTTCATTCACCTACCTCTTTTAGTTTTCAATGTTAGTAAATTATTATAATCATGAATATACATTTATTCATTCAATTGTCCTTATCTCGAGCATCCGAATAGTTAAGGTTATTTAAGTTGAATTGAATAAGTTGGTTGTCTGGAATTTATTATTTCTTGGAATGTTCACCACTGGTCCCTCACGGGATGGCGGTTTAATATCTAGTCCTATTCAAATCAAATATGTTGAATAAAATAATAATTTAGTAATTATCTTGTGTATAGGTGAGTATCTTAGTTGTTTTACTTGATCTGGAATCCGATGTTAGTAATCATAGTAATAAGTATTATTATAAAATGAATCATGTCATATATTGATGGTCATATTCCATAGTTCAATATACATGTTTAACCTACACGGAATCATTTGGTGTATTTGATTAATGATTATTTTACTCGAGTTATTTCCACTTGGGTTTAATTGAACAATTGACTACATTTACCACAAGAGCATAATAATAACAATAATAATAATAATAATTGTTTAATTAATTAATTGACTATGTTTAACACAAGATCTTAATAATCATCATAATAATAATAGAAATAATTGTCTAATTAAACTATCGGTTATGTTTACCACATGAGGAACTATTAATAATAATAATAATAATAATAATAATACCATTAATAATTATTATAATTAAAGACATTTTATAGTTGTTTGTTTTTAATCACAAGTATCATAGTCATGAGCATGTTATCTCTAGATTCATAATCAAAGCACCCTTAGGGTTTAAACAACCCTAAAAATTTGTTAATGTAAATGAACAATGTTTTAAGTCTACGCATGACAAGTTTCTAAGGATTATTCTAATTTACGAAACTTGATCACTTACGTATTACACCCATCATTTTTATTATTATTAGCTACATTTCTATTACGTACATTTGTAAGTGGTTTGTTATTGTCATTGGTAATTGGGTTGTTGTTGTTATTAGCAATCATGGACTATTTATTGGCATTATCTATGTGCGAATGTCATAAACCTAGCCTAAATTTTCCATTAATTCCATGTTAAATTCCCCGGTGCATGACTTTTCCTTTAACTACATCCATTCTTTCTGAATATCCTTATGAAATTTCAACCATGATATTGTCATGGGTGTAATTACCATTATACATCATTTCTATTATTATTAGCTACATTTATATTACTTACATTTGTAATTGATCTATTATTGTCATTGGTAATTGGGTTGTTGTTGTTATTAGAAATCATGGACTATTTATTGGCATTATCTATGTGTGAATGTCATAACCCTAGCCTAAATTTTCGATTAAGTCCATGTAAATTCCCACGTGCATGAATTTTCCTTTAACTACATCCATACTTTCTGAATATCCTTATGAAATTTCAACCACCAATCCTTTTTAGAATTCCAATTGCTTTACCATCTCAACAACTTCATCATTAGAAATCCATATGACTTCATCACGTATGTCTTCATCCAAATTATATGGAAGAAAACCTGCACCAATGTCTTAAATTTTGAGAGGGTCTATCCTTCCACTCGACACTATGTTTGTAGTGCTCTGCCTAGCCAGTAGAGCACTGTGTCCATTTCTCTGTGATGTTCTCTATCTTAAGCTCATTCTGAGATAGTTTTTAATAAAATCAAGACATTTTAATCATATTAAAAGTTTATATCCATGTATGTTCTATTTTTATAAACATATTAATGTAGAAATATGAGCTGTACACATTTGATAAACTTCATGAATTTTTTTGTAAATTAGACAAGAATACTATGCATGAATTTAGTATATAAATACCTGAAATTTAAATACCTGGAACCAGCGGTTGTAGTAGATCCAACAGTTTGGTGTAGACCTTGTAGGCTCCTTCACCTTTCATCTTTCCATCCAAGGCTTTATTAACAAAATGATGTGCCACCCTACCGACCAGCTCTCATCATGTGCTAGCCCTAGGAAACCCATGGGTTTCCTAGCCACCGAGCCCACAGACCAATAATACCGAGAGTAGCTTCCTTTCCATTCTATATATTTCTTCGTTTCCACCCATTTCTCAGTCATTTTCAGATATCTTAGTTCTTGAGTTATCCCCCTCATCAAATTTTTTCTCACTCATTTTCCCCTGATGCAGAGTCTAATTTTCCCCCTCATGTAGAGTCCCATTTTCCCCCCTGATACCTCTCCTAAATCACGGGGACTTCACTTAGTGAACCTCTCACATAGCACGTGCGATCGTGGGATATTAAAGAATACCCTTAATTTCTAGAGATATTGCCCCAAATTATTTTTGTTGAAACCCCCTCCCAATACTTAAAACCTCCTCCCCACCCCTTTTTATACCTCAATTCTTATAAACCACCCTACCCACCCCCACCTTAAACCCCTCATCCCCCCAATACCTGCAATATATTGGTTCAATTTTGATAATTTTAAAACCCACAATATGAACTAACGTGATAGGATATTGGTCAATAAGTGAAGCCCCCATGTCCTAAATACCCATTTCTTCCTACTTTATTCCACCTTACTCCACTGCCTTTCCCCCAAAACAGTTCATTCACCTACCTCTTTCAGTTTTCGATGTTAGTAAATTATTATAATCATGAATATACATTTATTCATTCAATTGTCCTTATCTCGAGCATCTGAATAGTTAAGGTTATTTAAGTTGAATTGAATAAGTTGGTTGTCTGGCGTTTATTATTTCTTGGAATGTTCACCACTGGTCCCTCATGAGATGGCGGTTTAATAGCTAGTCCTATTCAAATCAAATATGTTGAATACAATAATAATTTAGTAATTATCTTGTGTACAAGTCAGTATCTTATTGTTCTACTTGATCCGGAATCCGATGTTAGTAATCATAGTAATAAGTATTATTATAAAATAAATCATGTCATATCTTGATGGTCATATTCCATAGTTCAATATACATGTTTAACCTACACAGAATCATTTGGTGTATTTGATTAATGATTATTTTACTCGAGTTATTTCCACTTGGGTTTAATTTAACAATTGACTACGTTTACCACAAGAGCGTAATAATAACAATAATAATAATAATAATTGTTTAATTAATTAATTGACTATGTCTAACACAAGATCTTAATAATCATCATAATAATAATAGAAATAATTGTCTAATTAAACTATCGGTTATGTTTACCACAAGAGGCACTAATAATAATAGTAATAATAATAATACCATTAATAATTATTATAATTAAAGACATTTAATATTTGTTTGTTTTTAATCACAAGTATCATAGTCATGAGCATGTTATCTCTAGATTCATAATCAAAGCACCATTAGGGTTTAAACAACCCTGAAAATTTGTTAATGTAAATGAACAATGTTTTAAGTCTACGCACGACAACTTTCTAAGGATTATTCTAATTTACAACACTTGATCACTCACGTATTACAGTGTTCACCTATCATTAATGAATATGTTAACTTAACATTCATTATTTCATTAAAATATTTACCTATGAAAACCTATACCATTATTGATCGTGTTAAGTATTGGTATGCCGATATTGGTATACGTGTGCAAAGTGTGCATGCGTGGCCAGTGCATGCATAGATCATACATGTACTATAAGAAAACATAATATATCCTATATATATAATAACAAAATAATAATGATTCACATATATAGGAAATTCATGGATACAAGACATAACAATCGCAAATACCTAACCGGATTAACATACAAACATGTAATCTTTTAGCATCATCAATCATTAATTATTAATGAATTAAGTTATAACATCGTTATATTTTCAGATTCATTACTCAATCAATTATTTTCAAGGAAGAGACACCTACTACTACAAATATTGGTGTCGTAGATCCCCCTAACCCATAAAAGTACTAGTTATAACATCCTCCCATCCTAACCTACGTTTGCACCCTCCCTATCCTTCCTCTACTAGTATAGAAGTGGATGTCGGCTTCACCGACCTGACCACATAAGAACCTGAGAGCAATAGCATTGGCTGAACAGTGGACCTAGCCTCTCCTAGCATGCATCCGACCATCATCATCACAACAACATGGGGAGTGTGTCTCAGCACGACCCTTCCATGACCTAGGGTATCATAAAAACATAGGGTGGAACACATCCATCCCTCTCAACATCCTGGGTCTATATACCCTATCAAAACATACTTTGCTACTATCAATATTATTGGTCTGTGTCATTGTATCATCATTTTGTTAACCAAGGCTCTTCTGCAGAAATAGGTACTATACCACACTTCATATAAAGTATCCATTTATTACATAGCCTGTGTGTCCTGCAGATTAGTACTTTGAAAACATACATTCATAATAATATCTCCATTAAATCATCAGTTGGTGCATATTATCAACAACATTTCCTTTCATTGTATAAATCATTAAATTTATCACATCATGGGTCGATATCCATGTACCACATCATATATATATATATTACATTTATCAATGATGATAATTAAACATACACTCTCTTTATGAATAAAGGAATATCATGATAACTATAACATAGTAACCTCATGAACATAATCGTAACATCATAACCAATGTATCAACATAAGCATAGTAACATCTTAGACATACTAGCGACAACTATCATGTCATAAATATGGTTTACTCAGTCGAACTGAGTCCTACATTTACTAAGAAAATAAAATGCAACATGTCGATATGTCTAGTCAAATATGGGCATTACAATGTTATTCTTGGTTAGCTCCATGCCACTAATATTCTTGTATGTAATTTTCCTTTCAAATATCAACTAACACCCCTAATTGTTACTCCAGTTATTGTTCCAGTGATTAATATGTCAACATCCCCTCTATGATTTATACTCTGTAAACACTAGCATGATGGTCAAGCAAAGGTTTCTAGAGATTGTTTTTGAACTTTTACACTAGTGCATAAGGTGACCTTCAAATGATCACCAACATTCAAGTTCAGTAAGCTCTCAATCACTTTCCTTCGTAATCGATTTGGAGGATCTCCAACTCACTTCTTCTCTAAGTTCATTCCAATATGATCATTCCTTCATTGTAAATTCTCCAATTTAGCATCCAAACAATCTTCATAATAAACAAATGCAGCTGCTATTCATAACTTCATCTCAAAATTAATTCCTCTGTAATATTTATTCATGACACTCAATAAGGTATAAGCATGCATTTAACATCTACACTTAGACACTTTAGCTTGACAAGTGAGAGGTCTAAGTATCTTCCTTTGACACTTGACTTACATGTTAGTTTGCACCTTCACAATTTTCCATTGCTCTATATTACATATGACATGTAGCACATACGAATTTAGTAGAATCTTCCTTGTGCATTGTGATCATTTATCCATCTCAAATTATTTTCTCATCTCCTTTCACTAGAGTTAAGTTATAAAAATTTATTGGTTTAGTGCGTATATAAAACTTGGGAGAACTGTTATAGTTGCACTAAGTTTTATGTCCAATAGGATCTCCTTTACTGTCATAAAGAATCATTTTACCCAACATAATTTTCACCATTGGTATTTGAATGCATAATGCATTTTGTTTACATCATGGTAATTATCCCACATGCATGGAGTTAAACATAGGTGTAGGTTCATTGAACGAACACATTGAGCATACCACATTCATTGAACTTGCCCCTGGCATTTAGTGTGAGTGCTTTGAAAAATGGAGGTAGGGCTATTGAGCTCGGATTTTGGCTTGGATATCAACGCCCAAATGAATTTTTTCAAAAATGATAAAAACTAAAGATGAAAATTATGGATTTAAAATAAATCTTGGGTTTGACATGTAGAGTGGAATTTTTTATTCGACTTGTGGAGAAATAACGAAACAGTGAAGGATGATTTCCAAACCATATATTTTTGTTTTGACATACCTTTGTTTGTCTTATAAATGAAACCTCACCCAATTTAAGTTTTACAAAATATTTCAAAGTGAAAATAATAAAATAAGTAATGGAAAATGAGATTACCGCTGGAAAATGAAGTTGCCAACAATATTTAGTGTGATGGAAAGAAAAAGGACTAGAGGAAACCACGTAGATCTTAGAAGCTGCATATGGTTGGTTTTGTTCATGAATTTCCACTTCTGGCCGAGCTAGAAAATGATATAATGAATTTTCTTAGAATGAGAAGATGATGCGGAGCATATGATTCAGGCCCCACTCTAATTTGTTGACCATGAAGAGAATAAAAATTAGTCTTATCATATCCTCATATATAAGGAATAATCACTTGTGTAATTTATCTCTGAGTGCACCACAAACTATTTGAAAAGATAAAAAGGAATTGTAGGAGACTAAAAGTATTGTTACCATGTCCTCACTAATAGGGAATAATTAGTTGAGCAATCTATCTGTAAGTGCCCCACCAACTGTAAAAAATAGAAAATAACTATTTTAGAGGGTATCTTTAGTAAGGTATCATATTGTTATGCACTGTGACAGTTGTGTTTTCCATTGTTGTGTAGGAAACTCCTACTACACCACCATTAGAATACTGAACAATTTTTTTTAAGGGATAATAAACCTATTACACAAAATGAACAATTTAATTTAAGATTAGATAAAAATAGAGCTCCTAAAGTAGGTCACAAGGGACTTTCGAAAATATGTAGAATTTGCAGCGTTTATTCCACCTTGGGTGGATTTCACACAAATATTAAAAGAGAAACAGGATTGCCCAAATAAATACCTTGATGTGTTGACAGTTACACTCATGGAAGAACAAAAAAAACAATTGGAAATTCCAGTCCTCTCTTTTTGCATATTTCAAGAAACGAAACCCCATGAATGCCTTTATACACTGTAAAACATCCAATGATATCAAAGTGAACATCAATAGCAAAGTTTATAAATCATACCAACACATGTAATCCCATAACACCTGCAAAAGAAGTGGAAATAGAAGCACTGAAAAGTGAGACTTTTCCAAAATTTCCCACCATCATAACAGATATCACCTACAAGGAATACTGAAACAGATTCACACCAATCATGGGTCTTGCTAACCAACATAGATTATTTAATTCCTCCCACAATCCCAAATAGAGGACGAACTAAGTCCTTTTTATACAAATCAAATATGAACTAAGACCAGTTTACCGAAAGATCCATAAATTAGGGGGTGAAGTACCAAATTTTTAACCTAACATCCATAAATCAGGACGAACCATATCAGTTTCTCCTCCAAAACTGAAAAATGATGTTTATTTGATTATTATTCACCTCCATTACCAAATAAATACAAGCGAATGTGTGATGTTTGAAGTGACAAAACATGGCATGTGAGCACCACAGAAATATATGTTCAGGACTAGTGATTTTCCTTTTATCCCTAGACCATGGCATGGTCATAAAGAACCATACTTGATATGTTAATTCTCAAAATGCTGAACAAATCTCACTCATATGTTAAATATTTCTTGTGTAGGGCATGTGTGGTTGTTTGGGGCACTACACATGACCCACGAAACCTAGAGGAAACTATATGAGCTTAGGTGATAGATTTTAATCCCAAACCATGTCCTAGTAGTTAAAAAAAAATCTTCAGTGTTATACATCCCAAAATGGCCACCATATCCCACTCACAAGCCAAAAAATCCCTCTATAAGGCCTATTTGATGGACTCGATCCCCACCTAGATGTGGGGGTCGTTTATGGGTAATTATGGGTAAAGATGTGTAATATAGGGTTGATTAGTGATCATTTAAGGTTAATTTGTGGTCAATTATGATTAATTAAGGGTCATTTGGTGGCAGTTATAGGGTAATGAGTTGTGGTAATCAGGGGTTAATAAGTGGTCAATTACGGGTTAATTTGTGGTAATTAGGGGTCAATTATGGGTTAAATAGAGGTAATTATTGGTCAGCTATGGGTAAGTATGGTCCATTTAATTCCAATGATTAGATAAACCAAGATTTCTCATGATGTTGGGAATTTATTTAGGTTCATGGTGGCATGTTTCCATTTCAAATCCTTGTGTGTGAGGCACACTTGTCTACATTGATGGGCTTAGTAGGGAATATGACATCTATGAATGTTTAGAGGCATCCCTTGGGTTTCTCCATGAGGTTTTCCTTCTAAAAAAGTAGAGAAAATTTATAGGTTATCAAGGGTTAATTAGTGGTTACAATGGATTATGTAGGGTAATTAGTGGTCAAGTAGAGGTCATTTAGGTGCTATTAGTGGTTAAATGGGGTAATTATGGGTCAATTATGAGGTTAATTAGGGTTCAATTATAGGGTAATCATTGGTAAATTGAATTAATATTTTAGAGGATGGATATTGAGAACATACTTGAAAAATATATATATGGGAAGTCCTTCTAATTCCTTCTCTAACCACTCAGTGAGATCTCACTCACTTTGTGTGACTATTGTGTGTCACCTCTTTTGACCTAGATTTCCTTTAATAACATTAGAATATGAAAATTCATCAGTACAATTCCATGGGATAACAAATACCATGGGCCCTCTATATCATTTACATAAAGTAATTACAAAAGTACATTCACTTTAATAGTTCACTTTAATAATTTGGATCTCCTCTGTCTCAGATTCATTGAATGACACCTTCCACCTATCAGACAATTTCCATGTTGAAGTACCTATCCAATGCTGCAAAAATCATTACAAAAACCCTATAGCTCATACCCATATACCCTCATGGTGTTGAAATTAGGTTCTCAAATGACTGATTTTGAAAAAAATCATTAAACTAGTTTCCTGTGTGTTGGTACCTAGAATGATATTGATCCATTTCATGGGTTTCATCCTATAAAAAGAATAATTTCAAGTGTACCTTACACCATAGTGTTGATCTATTTCCACAATTCCATTAAAAGGATGACTATAGAACTGATATATATCATGTTTCATTGGAGCTAAGAGCGAATGAGGAGGTTTATAAATTTATTAATAGGGACAAGGTGGAAATCCTTTTAGAAGGAGGATGGACATGTTTCATTGGTCCAGTCCTCTCTTTAGGACCTACCACATGTCATCATTTTTTCCTTCTGTCTAAAGACCACCCAATCTAGGGTACTAGTTTGGTATGGCTGGGAGAAATAATGAAGTAACATTTGTTTGAATGAAAAGTAGTAAGACAAAGGAATAAAATATTTTCTACAATTGGTTGAGATAATCTCATTTGGGTAATGGTTGGAGATATCTTATCTCACCCTTAAACACTTACAACACTGATATTATTGGTACCTTGTCAATATCAATTAAGGCACAAAAAAGGGCAAACATTTCAAAAACAAGATTTGAACTTGAGTGAGGTGGATAACCAGCTTCTCATTTTAATCACATAAGCTAAGATGCAATTAACATGATTCGACATGAAGTTATTTTATATTGTCCAAAATTAATATCATACAAATAGATGCTTTAATACCATGGACAAAATTAATATGAAAATTGAAAATACGAGAATCTCTCATCATGTTATCTAAATCTTAATAAAACAATAAAACAAAAATTATCATACAATGTTTACTCTAATATAAACCATTTTATTAATTAAATATTCATTAATTAAAATACCTAATTTTATTAAGAAATGACCTAAATATGTTACATTTTAAGACTTTCTAGAATCACAACACCATAATCTTATCTCAAAGGATTTAAGTAATTGTAATCTCAAATGGAGATCTTACTCTATGGGCTGCCCCTATATTAGATTAAGCCTTGTTACCATGAAAATCTGAAAATATTTTTGAAATTTTGCAAATTGTGTTTTTAGAGAATGAAAGTTTTGACTTCAATACTCAATATTAAAAATCCTATATCAATAAATAATAAAAATATATTAAATATATTTTTATATCTTCTTTTATTAACATGATTTTTATAAACATAATAATTGCTTTTATATCTTTTTGTTTTGGCCAATGGACACAATTTTTATAAAGAGATTCTATAATGTTTTCTCTTACACTTGGGAAAAAACAATTTAACAATTTGTATTTTAACAAACATGTATAATATAAATTTCAATAAATTAAAACAAAATAAATAATTTATATTCAATAAATAAAGATTCCCAAATTTTTCCATTAACTCCACTTAGAAAAAGCACAATTTGAACATAAATATTATAAATTTGTTTCCATTTTTTCTTTATATTATTTCTTTTTTGAGCTTTATAATGTTTCCTTTATGCTTTTTGTTGTTTCATTTTTAAGATTTTATATTTCTTTTCTCTTTAATCTTTTCAATAGTTGGTGTTTTCCATTATTTATTTTCACTTCTTCTATTCGATGTGGGGATTTCTTGGGTTTGGAGGCATTCCCTTGTTGCAAATTTATGTTTCTCGTGTTGTTTCTTTTTTAGGTTCTGGGTTCACTTCCTATCTTCGACCGCGGTTGGTATTATTTTCTTGTTTGGTGAATTTCTTAGGATTTGTGTGACAAGAGTGGATCATTGCTCAATCACCAGTTATTTGCATAGGTATGTTTTCCTTGTTACTAGTGTTGAAGTTTTTTTTTCCTTGATACCTTGTCTTTAAGCAAGGAAGAAGAGGAGGAGGTGGAGGG
>LPNX010084482.1:10533-53033 GCA_001517045.1 Pseudotsuga menziesii | reverse complement strand
CACCTTCATCATCATCACCACCATCAACATCATCAACATCATCCTCATCATCATCATCACCATCAACGTCATCACCATCAACGTCATCACCATCAACGTCATCACCATCAAGATCATGGACATCATCATCATCATCCTCACCATCACCATTCAAGCTTAAAGTGCAACATCAAACCTTCCACTTGGCGTAGCATTAAAACTTGCTAGTTGTGGAGCCCTCTAAACTTATCTTTCAAACTTCCGCATAGTTATAAATCCACATTTAAGTCCATAGTTTATACCAATATAGTATGGATTGATATAAATTTTAAACAAATATATCATAGAATTAAAACTTTAACAAAGTTAAATCCATATTAGAGCATAACGTGGGTTTAAAGTTTAAACAAAGTTCAAAGAGTTAATCATTTTATGCAATTCTTAGCCATAAATAAAACTTTATACCTATAAACATAACTCTAGTACTAAGTTTATTGAAGCAAAATGGGAGCGCGTTTTAGTGAAGCAAAACGGGAGCACGTTTTAGTGAAGAAAAATGGGAGCATGTTTTAGTGAAGCAAAACGCACACACGTTTTTGTCTACTATCCTAATTGGCATGCATGTTGGCAGCCTTGGGATTAGGCTTGACAGGGTCGGGATTGCTTGGGATGATTTCTATTTTATGGATCAAGCGTGATTTAATTCATTCTACCATTGCATCTAAAAGGTCCCTCAACTTCTTGCACACACCCCTATTGAGAAATCAAATGTCAGTCTGACTCATGTGCCCCAATCATTTAATGCTGCGAGATGAAGGAAGAAGAGGTTGTTATTTCCTTGGGGGAAGGAAGGTGTCGGTGTTAGTTACATTGTGGAAGAAATGTAGCAGTAAGTATACCAGTCAACCTGTAAGGGGGTATGACATAGTAGGTTGTCAGTGAGTCTGCCAGTGATCTTATTAAGGAGTTTGGAAACAACTTGTCAGTACGTTTGTCAACCTATTAATCCATTGCGTGGTCAAGTAACCTAGTCCTTCATGGAGATATATATCTCTTACCTTGACATAAGGGGACCATTACCCAATCTATCATTCTCATATGTGGAGAAGAGTCGTCCCTTTCCTAAGAGGAATCCAAACCTAACCAGGTCAGAGTGGACAACGAACCTAAGTTCTGGTTGGTGGTCATGGATGAGTCGAGGAGTAAGTTGAAGAGTGTGACTTCTGAGTGTTATTCAGTGAATATAGATATCAAGGTGGTGTAAAAGTATTCTATTGTAGCATAAAACCGAGCACCCTAGGTCATGCAAAAGACCTAAGTGATTGAACATGTACCTATATTTTTCTGAGTATGTCTCATCAGAATGATAAGAGACTGGATGTGCTACACATTCCAAATCGTGCTCCAGTGAAGTCCCATTATTTAATCTCAATCTTCCCTGAGCATGGCGATTGGTGAATTGGTCATAACAGAGTGTTCTGTTGGGTATAAAGTGAGGTGTTTTGTATCTTGGAGCCTTTGGTTGTTTATAGACAAGATTTGTAAGCCCTAGGAAAATGGACCCTGTAGGAAGATGATATGGGGTTTGGATGGTATTTCTACACACACACACACAGTTATATCACCTAGAGGAATGTGACACCCAAAGAACCATTGAGTGGTGAAGGGGTGACATCTTGGTGTTTAATTGAGTGAGTATTGCAGACCCAATATAGCCAAGTCTTTGTGAGGCATTTTTGGTTATGTAGGTAACTAGATATGACTATATGTCTTATTTATTTTGTTGTGATTCCCAAAGAGTATACAATGTGTTAAGCATTGAGTGGAATAAGTTCCAATAGTGGTTGCATGATATCCTTGTGGAATGGAGGGGTTTGGGTAGTCTTTCTATGCACACATTGGAATAGCACATGCACGATGTTGTGTTGGGAGGCTATTATGGTTTCCAAACTAACCAAGTATACATGATATCGATTGGTGGTATTGAGTACCAGAGTAATATAGAGTACGGGTCTGGCTAAGGGACTAGTGAGGGATAAGACCTATTAGTGGAATAGTGGGGTTTGGGTGGTGTTTTTACATACACATTGGAAGTGTGGTGTTGTGTACTAAGGATATTATGCACCCCAAATTAACCGAGTCTGCACGAGGCGCCTGAAACTCTGTGGTGGCTCACGAGTTAACATTCCTCCTCTAGTACCTATGATAGCTTGTTAGAATAATAGAGGTTGGCTTGGTTGTAACCTTATTCCTATTTGACTATGGAAGAAAGTCATATATAGTTCCCCTTTCCTTAAGGAGATCATGCCCAACCTGGGGGTGGCCTCTTAGCAGAAAGAGTATATGCTAGATAGAGTTCCTGGTGTTGGGTGGAATGTTGCTCTTGGGCAGTTAGTTGCTCAGAGAAGCTTCATTCATGATAAGTGTTATTTGATGTTTTATTGTGTTTATATCTCTCCATTATATCAATGATGATCTGAATGAATGGAAATTTGGATGTTGTACATAATAATGATAAAGGATAATGTATTGCATTTAGATTATTGTATGAATATGAAATCCTACCATATATGTTGTGCTAACTGTATAGGTGGCCAATGATCTAAATTCGTAAGTTAAGCGACTACATAATGGTCACATCCCTTGATGTTAGGTGCATAGTGGTCAAAGGAAATTAGGCTTGTGGATCATGAGATTGTCTTTCTCTATGCATGTAGTAAGGTTATGCGGTTAAGAAATGACAAAGATGGTGGCATAAGTAAATCTAAGTATTGGGTGCAAAACATGTTCTAGTATGGGTTAAGATTATGTAGCACGGATTATTTCACAACAAATTAACCAATTTTTAGACATAAATTTCTTGTTATCATAAGACAGTATAAAATGAATAGTTACCCCATAGTTACAATAGGCCATAGAGGCCACTAGGGATGTGATAGAGTCGTATCAACATAGTGATTTCAATGTTAGGCCTCTGAGTGCAAAAATGACCATATGTAGTAATATTAGAGTAATCATTAAAAATAATAATGTTTTCACTAATGAATTTTCCCTTGTGCACAACACTATCCCTAAAATCAAGTCATCTTGAGTAAAGAGGTATCAAAATAGAGCGTAGAGTATTCAAAAAATTAGCCAATCGAATGCTCATCATGGATGATGCACAAGATCCCTATGACCTCATAGAAGATGCGACGGGAGAGGATGTGTGTGGTGGTGACGCAGAAATACAATCCAATGGAAGGAGGATGGAAATCACACTTCTCTATATGTATGAAACTATCAATATTTTCAATGAAAAGACGACTAATGCATAGGAGGAGCAACACCAAATCACTGCTTCCATACTATAAATCTTGGAAACCCTTCAACAAAAAGCCAATATGGGATCAAATTAGAATAATGAAAGTAAGTAATGGAAGAGTCAAAGCAGTCACTCTAAAGGAAGGAAGTGACGCCAAGAAAGAAGTGTGTGTGAAAGGAGAATGATAATTTATCCATTAGGCACCTTGAGCAACAAACATAGTAGATTAGAATGCTTGTCAGACAGCTTAGTGCATGCATCCCAAAGTTTGAAGAGGAGGAGACCTCATAGGGATAATTCCTCTAAAAAATTCAGGAAGATAATGTCACCTACATTCGACAAAAAAAGTAAGTCGGGGAAGAAGTTTCAAGCATGACTTCTTGGAATGAAGAAGTACTTTAGGATTTATGATTTTCTAGGACTGAAAAAAGCTAGGATTTCCATATTTAACCTGAATGGAGGAGCTTCCATTTGGTGGGATCATCTCCGGGAAGTAAAAGGACTCAAGGAAAGGATAATTGAATGGAAGAAGTTTGAAAAATACTTGAATAAAAAGTATCTTTCTGAAATATACTTTGAAAGTAAGAGAAAGAAGGTCCATGAGCTAAATTTAGGACAAAAGACAATGGAGGAATATGTGAATAAATTCCTAGAGATGCTTCAGTATGTGGATTATCAGAGAAATGAGAAGGTGAAGATTCAGAGATTCCTAAGTGGACTCCCGTAGAACCACAGAGACTGAATTGGATTCATGGATCCCAAGATCTTGGATGATGCTATTTGAAAAGATATGCATTGCTTCAAGTATCGAAAGGGAATATTTGAAGAAAATCAAGTAGAAAGAGGGAGTCGCAAGTGCATTTTTGATCTAAGGAAGAAGGAGTTTTGATTTATACCCTATAAGAATCAGTAGAGAAATGTGCGACATGAACATCCGATGCAAGGCACGTTCTACCATGCTACGCTAGGCACAATAAGGACCAAAGAACCAATGCAATGCTGAAGATGTGGAGAGAATCATAAGTTGTGTGATTTTTCCCATACAAAGGATCAATCATGAAGGATCCATAACATTGAAGGAGACGTCATTGTAGAAAATATGGCTAGAGAAACTCCTAGAATATATGCAACTTTGATTGATCATCAGGCATACCATCAAGCTAAAGTGGTTGAAGTTGGAGGTAATATTGTCACACACTCTGTTTCTATTTTAATAAATCAAATATATAGTCATAGTTATATTTTCATCCTAGGATTATTGAAGTTTGTGTGCTTAATAAAAGTAAGCATGGAAAGTCGTGGCTAGTCCAATTAGCCATAGTGATGAAAAATAAAGTAAGAGAAATGGTAGAGGGGTGTTCGATTATATTGAGTAGTCTATCTATTGTAGAAAATTTGAACATCCTACAACTAGGATTATATGACGTTCTTATTGGCATAGATTGGACAGAAAGGCACCACTCCAAGATTAACTGCTATAATAACTCTCTTGAATCCCTTAATGATGAAGGAAATCCTAATACAGTGAAAGGTGTACTGAAGAAGGTTTTGATAAGGAAAGTTTCCACATGGAAAGTAGGAAAATACTTCAAGAAGAATGGTTAATCTTTGCAGTTCATGTCACAGAATCGACATAAAATAAAGGTTCAATGCTAGAATATTTTCTACTCACTACAAGAAATATAAGGATCTATTTATAGAAGAAGTGCAATGGATGCTGCCAAAGAAAGATGTTGATTTTATAATTAATATGGTGCCAAGCACAACCCCAGTGTCTAAATCCCATTATAGAATGAGTTCTCTAGAACTAGTAGATTTGAAAATTCAACTACAAGAGATAATGGGAAAGAAGTATATAAGCATGAGGATGTCCCCATGGGGTTCTTTAGTGTTGTTCATTAATAATAAGGATGGACCTTTGTGATTGTACATTGACTATAGATATCTCAATAAGCTCACAATCAAGAACAAGTATCCATTTCCCAAAATAGATTATCTATTTGGTCAAGTCAAGGGAGCCAGTGTATTATCTAATATTGACTTAAGTTCATGGTAATGTCAGGTTAGAATCAAGGAGGAGGATATATGTAAGGAATATTTCGGGATGCAATATATCCATTATGAATTCATTCTTTTTCCATTTGGTTTAACCAATGTTCCATCTACTTCCATGTGCCTCATGATTAGTGTGTTTAGACAATACTTGGATAAATTCACTTTAGTATTGCTAGATGAAATCCTGATCTATTCCAGAAATGAGGAAGATCACATAAAACATATCGGGAAGGTACCATAGGTTATTAGGGCACATAAATTATACACCAAGATAAGTAAGTGTGATTTCTATCAAAATATGATTCAGGGTCATGTCATCTCAACATAAGGAATTTCGATAGACCCTGCGAAGGTGTTAAATTTAATGAAGCATATGATCTTCATCTCTACATGAATTCAATGAGAAAAGAAGGGTGCATAAGAGAGAGAATAATTTAGTAGAGACGCGTGAATTACTCATGGAAAAATTGCACACACATGGAAACAAAATTGGAATAATATGATTACATACATTAATCAATATGACAATATGTAATAAAATGGTAATACAAATAGGAGAATTTGAACACCTAAGACAGGATTCAAATCTACCATCCTGGACTAACTCCAGAGCTAACTCACTATGGTAAAATCACCACTAGATATCACTAATGAAACTTTGGATCACTAAAACAGTTCACAACCAGTTAACTGATGTAGGTAGGTGGGAAAAGGTGCCCTACTTCCCTTAAATCATGGAAACTGTCATTAGGATGACTGAGAGTGATCTAACTGATGGGAATCAGAGCATAACTGAATACCTACTAGAGTCAACTACTAGAGACTGTTGGTGGCATTTATAGTGGATTCCTAAATTATAGGGATTGGTCCCTGGAGCTCCTAAACTCATGCAAACATGCACAGTGAGTGTTAGGTTCCCCCTATGCATGTCCCCCATGCACTAGTGAAGTGATGAAGATATCCTAAGCTAGGAAAATGGACAAATAGACTAAGTGGGAAAAGGGAGTATTAATTAATCCTAACACCTCCCTTTAATCCTAAATTTGGAAACCCTAGGCCCTGACAAATAAGGCCAAAGGTCACCCATACAATCTAAATGAATAAAAATGACTCCTTAACAAACAAGGAAATGGGGAAAACCTCATGGGAAACCCCCACTCAAAATAAGCAAGAAAAAAATAGGATCAGGCTTTCACAATAAGAGAATTTTTTTTATTCTTGAGTAAAAACTTGTGAAAATATTTCTACAATCTGCATCTCTGTGGAGCAGTAATGCATTATGATGTTTCTTGTGTGCACTAGGTTCCTAGGACTGTGCATGTGAACCTTTCCATCTTATTCTAATTTTATGATGAATAGGATAAGGAGTGTTTCCTTTGCCTCTTCTTTCCATAGGAAGAGTGTCATGATCCAATTTGTTCTTCAGTGAGAAGAATTATTGTTCATACCTTGCCATCATGTAGCATCTTTTTAGGAGTTTGTAGCACCTCTCTAGAAGAAGTGATTTTGCTTGACATAGCGCAAGGCTCTCTTTTCTGAAAATGGGACCTTGTTAATCTCATGTCATATGACTCTTCAATCATATTTTCAGTTTCCTCAATAACCTTTTGATCTCACTTAGGCCTAGGATTGGGATTAGGGACTGGATCTAGATCTAGATCCGATTGAACTTCATCTTCAATTTCATAAAATGATTTAACTCTTCTCTACTTTGGATTATGAATCTGAAATATTAATGGAAACATTATCATATGCAAAAGGTTTAGGTAGAATGGTTTTATCTTAGGTTTTCAAATGGAAGCTAAGATGGCACTGGATCTGAGTATGGAAGAAAGTGTGAGAATTCAAATTCCTTGGAGGCATGGTTTGCACCACATTTCACTATAATATTGACAGTTGAGATATTTGAGATCTCCACTAAGTCAGAGTTGTTGAATATTTCATATCACAACTTCAAGAAACAACTAATTCTTCATAAAATATTCAAATAACCTGCAAAAGCACTGCAAAAACTGTTCAATTTGAATTAAAAAAATTAAAAAAATCTCCACTTCAACATGTGCATTTCCTTTGGGTGCATCACATATGGATAGAATTCTATGGAAAAACTCCAAAGGGAGCAACGCAATACGTCTAGGATTTATGTGGAACTCAATTGCTTATGGTGCATCAACGGAAGCTTCTGAGGTTTGTTGTTGGCCTGAATACCTACTCTGATACCATGTTAAATTTAATGAAGCATAAGATATTCAAGCCTACATGAATTCAATGAGAAAATAGGGTTGTAGAAGAGAGAGAAGAATTTAGTAGAGACTCATCAATTACTCATGGAAAAATTGCACACACACGGAGAGAAAATTCGAATAATACGATTACATTCATTAATAAGGTATGAAAATATGTAATAAAATGGTAATGCAAATAGTATAATTCAAATACCTAAGAAAGGATTTGAATCTACCAACCTGGACTGACTCTAAAGCTAACTCACTGTGGGAAATTCACCACAAGAGATCACTAATGCAACTCTGGATCACTAAAACAGATCACAACTAGTTAATTGATGCAGGTAGGTGATCAAAAGTACCCTACCTCCCTTAAATCATGAAAATTGGTGCTAATGACTTAGAGTGATCTGACTGATGGGATTCAGAGCATAATAAAACATAACTGAATACATACTAGAGTCAACTACTGAATATTGTTTGTGCAATTCAAAGTGGGTTCCTAAATTATAGGGATTGTCCCCTGGAGCTTCTAAACTCCTGCAAACAGACACAATGAGTGGCAGGTGGCACCTAGGTGTGTCCCCCATGCAATAGAGAAGTGACAAAGTCCTCCTAAGCTAGGAAAATGGAAAAATAGATTAAGTGGGAAAAGGGAGGATTAATTAATCCTAACAGAAGTATGAGCTGACAATGAATTGTTCTATGCCCTAGTATAAATAGTTTAGATGCTGGAAGTTTTCCTTATATCCCACTTAAATTTGTTTCTCTTTTTATGAATATCCTAATATAGAATCTATTATTGTTTCTCGTTGATGGTTCATGGAAAAACCAAACATTTGTTGTTCTTCTCGGCTAATTTTCAAGGTAATGGCATGTATGTATGTATGTTTAGATGGAAATGAATCCCTTCCCTTCTGGTTCTTATCCATGCCCATACCTCATGCTTTAATAACAATATAGAAATAGGCTTTGTTTTATGGGCATAAAATGAAAACAGTGTTATAAAATGAGAAATAATTTAACTTGCACATTGTCTAGAAACATTGTTTGTAGGTCCCATTGAACACAATTTATGATTTCTTCCCATTTTGATAAAAAATATTTTCTTGCATTTGAATTAATGCTACAATAGATATTTCACATGGAAAGTGCCATGGGCCTGCAAAAATACAATGGATGAGATAGAGCAGAACATTGGGGAAAGAAAACTATGGAAGTCATCCGTCATTAATGGTCTACCTACCAAATGCTTTGAAATATGAAAACATATCATCCTATGTTACAACTCATTATATTATTTGGCCTTTTTATATTGACATTATCTATATGGAAACATCGTGATATTTTAAATACGCATATGTCTATTACCTTCTGTAGGTTCAAGTAAGTTTTTGTTGTCCATGCACCTTGGTGTTGTTCTATGTTGTTAGCAGAAAGATGTTTTGCACAATTATTTGTGCCTTCGAAATTTCCACCCATATTTTATGCAACAATGCATTTGTATTTACTGTAAGAAATGTCCAAAACATATTCTACAATGCCCATATTATGGAGTTGATACAAAGAATTAGTTGATCAATCAAGTTTATAGTCTATACCGCTAGGTCAACTTTTAAATAAAGGTTCTTGCAAAATTATTTTGTGTGAATTTAAGCAAAGTGATGATCAATCACCTTTAATTCTCTATTACTTTTCAATTTCCAATCCCACATTTAGCTCCCTTATTTCCAGAAATAAGAAACTATATTATCTTGCAAATTGTCGTGATAAGCTTACACCTCCTATTGCAATTGTGCAATGTTGTATGTTGTTGCTCAAGACACTTGTTAGAATGAGTGTCACGGATTCATCCCCGACATAAAATGAAAAGGAAGGAATAACTTTTAGAGTGTCCAAGTTGGAATATATGATTAAAGGAAATGTAAAAATTGATGACTTATTTAAATTGGAAAATAAGATGGCTAGTAAAGAGGATCTCAAAAGGATGGCTAGTAAAGAGGTTCTCAAAGGGATTGCTAGAAAATAATATCTTCAAGACTTGAAGGAATTAATGAAGGATATAAACATATAAGGAGGAAAAAGAGGACTTATTCTAGTCACGTCTGGAGAAAATTGAAAAACAATTGGAGATTGAGAAGTTGGAGTCCTCAAAAGTTGATGATTCACTACATCACATGTGTTCAATTCAGTTCCAAGGAACTAATTTATCTCTAAGGTTGAAATGAAAATTTTTGATGGCAAGGATCCAATCACGTGGATTTTTCAGACAGAGCAATTATTTTATCTACACCATGTGCCCACTTTGCAAAAAGTAACTATAGCATCCTTATATTTAGAACCTGATCAATTTGTATGGTACTAATGGATTTGTGATCGTAAAAATGACTCTATTATATCTTATTCTATATTCACAAAATAAATGATTGAACATTATGAGGATATAAATAGAAATACCTTCTTTATCTAGTTGGTGAATCTCAAGCAAAAAGGTCCAGTTACAAAGCACATCAAGCTATTTCAGTAGCTAAGTATCACAGTGAAGAATAATATTTCAGAAGATAATTTCTTAGATCTCTTTATTGGAACCTTGAAATATAAAATTCAACATGAGGTGCGTCTCTTTGAACCATCATCCCTAGAGAAGGATTCCGTGATGGCAAGGAAGGATGAAAGTAAAAATATGGCAATGACTACTAGAAAGGCCTTCACCAACACATACAGAGAAAACAATGTTCCCTCTTCTAAACCACCACAAATGTTGACACCCCAACAACTAGATGAAATAAGAGAAACATGATTATGCTTTAATTGTGACAACAAGTATAGTGAGGGACATAATTACGATGAGCAGAAATTATTCTACATAGATTGTGAAGAGGAAGAACCAAAAGAAGAGGAAGCATCTCAAGAAGAGGTGACTTCAAAACAAATATAAGAGGATAATCCAGAATAAATTACTCCCACCATATCTTGTTATTCATATTAATAGTGTTGATAGAGGATACTTCAGAAGAAATTACTCCCACCATATTAATAGTATTGATTGATTTCAGTAGTACTCACAATTTAATTCACTACAAACTAGCCAAAGTTCTTAATTGCTTTCTATATCTTGCACCAAAGTTTCAAGTAATGATTGTAGATGGAGGAACTATAAATTGCTAAGGGAAACACCATAATATTAGTCTACCTATGGGGGAATATGTATTGAATAGTCCAATGATTTCTATCCCAATGGGTGGTGTTGATGTTGTCTTAGGTGTCCAATGGTTACAATCATTGAGAACAATGGCTTTTAATTTTCAAAAACTTTTCATGGGAAAAAAAATAATATGAGTTAAATGGTATCACATGAAAACCAAGCAAGGTGATAAGCTCAAATGGTATGATAAAGTTGTTAAAAAATAGACATCAAGGTGTAGTTGCATAATTATGCTCATTAGATGTTCAAACCTCAAATTTCTCTATCTCCCCAGATCTCCAAAGGGTCATTAATACACATTCTGAGGTATTTGAAGATATTCCCAAAGGTATTCTACCTATTCGAGGCTTTGATCATGTTATCTACTTAATTCGAGGCATTGTTCCTCCTAACATCAGACCTCATTGATATCCCTATAGCCAGAAGAGTGAAATTCAACGTACAACTGTTGAAATGTTAGAGGTTGGCATAATTGGGCCTATCAAAAGTGCGTACTGTGCACCAGTGGTAATGGTACCCAATCCAAATGGATCTTGGCATATGTGTCTTGACTATAGAGGGATCAACAAGATCACCATTAAATATAAGATTCACATTCCTATCATTGATGAATTGTTAGATGAATTACATGGAGCAGTTGTCTTTACAAAGTTAGATCTTTGTTCCGCGTATCATTATATTCAAATGAAGGATGAAGACATCCCCCAAACATCATTCGAAACTCATGAAGGTTACTATGATTTTTTGGTCATGCCATTTGGTCTCGCAAATGTGCATTCCACCTTTCAAGGTTTGATGAATTCTATTTTCAAGCCTTTCATTAGAACATTTATGTTGGTATTCTATGATGATATAATAATCTATAACAAGTCTTGAGAAGAACATGTTCAACATGTTGATAGGGTACTACAACTACTAAAGGAGAAAGAATTGTATGCAAAACCCTCAAAATGTTTCTTTAGGATAAAGGAGGTAGAGTATTTGGGTCATATTGTCTCTCATGAAAGTGACAAGGTAGACTCTAAAAAAATTAAATACATGATGGACTGGATGATTCTTAAAACCTTGAAGAATATTCAAGGATTATTAGGTTTGACAAGGTACGACTGCAAGTTTGTTCGGAACTATGGAATAATACTGGCTCATTTAATAGAGTTACTGAAGAAAGATGCATTTTCTTGGACTCTAGAGGTAACTCAATATTTTCAATAAATCAAAGAGGCCATGTGTAAAGCTCCTATTTTGGTGACACTAGACTTCAAAAAAATATTTATTGTGGAATGTGATGCTTCAGGAAATGGAATTGGAGTTGTACTAATGCAAAAAGGACACCCTCTTTCCTTCACAAGTCATCCAATCAAGGTAAAGAACTTAAAAGATCCCATTTATGAGAAGGAAATGTTGGCGATACTACATGCCTTAAAGAAATGGTGTCCCTACCTTATAGGGAGACATTTCAATGTTAAAACTGATCATGATAGCCTTAAATACTTCTTGGAACAAAGGATATCTTCCGAAGAGAAAAAAAAGTGACAAAGATGTTGGGATATGACTTTGAAATCATCTACAAAAAGGTGAATAAAAATGTTTCCGCAAATGCACTCTCCAGGAAAGATGAGGATGCTGAAGCATTACTCTATGTTATCTCGATAATCCAACCAAATTTGATCGATGAAGTAAGGGACAAATGGAAAACTGATGAAGAAATATGGACATTTATTCAAAAGCTGCAGCAGGATCCCAGTTCCTCTAATACATTTAGATGGAAATATGGCTTGCTATGGTACCAAGATCGCTTATATCTTGGTAAGAGTTACCAACTTAAGCAAAAGGTACTTTTAAAATTCCACTCCTCACCGATAGGAGGGCACTTATGTTTCTTAAAAACCTACCACTGTGTAAAGAAATATTTTTTTTGGGATGTTCTTAAAACTTATGTTCAAAAATTGTGACAGAATGTTTGGTTTTCCAACAAAATAAAGTGGAAAAAATTAAGACCCTTGGTTTCCTACAACCACTTTCCATTCCAAACCAAAGGTGGATATAGGTATTGATGGATTTTATCACATGTTTACCAAAGTATGAAGAAAAGAGTGTCATCATGGTGGTTGTTGATAGAATTACTAAATATGCACACTTATGTGCACTATATCACCCCTTCAAAGCAAGCCCAATCACTAATTATTTTATGGAGACATTCCAAAAACTACATGGTACTCCAAACATAATAGTCAGTGACAGGGTCCCATTTTCACTTGAAAATTTTGGACTGAATTATTTTCTTATTTGGGTACTCAATTGGATTATAACTCATCTTATCACCCCCAATCTGATGGACAAACATGGATTGCAAATACATGTTTGGAAGGGTATCTTCGATGTTTTGCAGTTGATACACAAACAAAATGGGTCAAATGGTTACCGTTGGCAAAATAGTGGTATAACACTTCCTTCCATACATAATAAAAAATGACCCCATTTATGGCACTTTATGGCTATCATCCACTAGCCATCACATCTTCACTAAGATATTCCTATAAGGTTTAAGTAGTGGAACACCACATGAAACATCTACAATAAGTTCTTCAACTCTTAAAGGAAAACTTGAATCTAGCACAAAATCAAATGAAACAACAAGCAGATCAACACCATAGTGAACAAAGATTTAATGTGGGGGATTGGGTGCTTTTAATACTACAACCATACAAACAAATGTCCCTGAAGAAAATCAACACGGATAATAAATTATCACCCAAATACTACAGTCCCTATAAGGTGTTAAAAAATATTGGTAGTATGTCCTACAAATTGGAACTACCTGCTTCTTCACGAGTCCATCCAGTATTCCATGTTTCCTGTTTAAAGAAGTTAATTGGTGACAAGCTACCAGTTCAAACGATATTACCATATTTTGATGGGGAAGGAAAAATAATCTTGGATCCATAGGAAAACTAAAATAAGAACTAGACAACTTCAGAACCAATCAATTCCAGAGTATCTCATTAAATGGAAGAACTAACCCACAAAAGATTCAACATAGGAAGATGAGTCCTTTATACATCAACATCAAGAACTACTTCAACATTGAGGAAAACCCACACTTTTTGAAGGGGAGGGGCATGTTAAGCCCTTAATGATGACACATTATCCCATATAGTGTGGCGCATTACCTCATATATTGTGGTGCATTACATATTATTTATGACAGATTAGGTCTGTTACCACCTAAGTTGTATTTGGTCGGTGTTATCAAGTGAGCCTGGTGAACCAGACAAAGATGATTTGTTTGGACTTTAGAAGACCTTCAGACTTGCTTCTGGGAAGTGTTTTTTTATCTATCACATGTTCATACCCCGTAGGGGAGTTGTAATAAAATGTTATAGCATGGCAGTGTCTGTAAAAGACTCGGTCTCCTAGACTTACTTATCAATTCGATTAGCCCTGGGTGTTTTTTCCCTTGGTTATTATTGGTTGTTGAATAAACGACTGATAATTTCTGAGTTTTTTACAAAACTCCTCCAAAGTTGGGGTGGTCGGCTTGGCATTTATGCCTATTGAGGTTATTAGAGTCTATGTGTCAATGTATAAAAATGCAAGGAATTATGGTTGAGTCATACGAACATGTCTAAGTTCCCCTAGGTTTCAATTTTTTTTTTATTTTTTTAAAGTTTTTTTAAAGTTTTAATTTTTCCAAAACATAGGCTATTTTTTGATAGTCTAAATGGAAAAATTGTTTTTTGTAATAAAAGTGGGCTTATAAATCAGTTTCATTCATGGGGGTGCTCATTTTCCAACTCAGAGCACCTCGTAAACCCATAAACCCAATTTTCATAAGTTTTGAGTGATTTTCCCATCACTTAGGTCAAAAAACCCTAAATATCAAATATTGATTATTTTCATTGATAAATTAATTAAATAATGGAGAAAATCTAAATTCCTAAATCAGTGGGATTTGCTCCGATTTGACTGAAATCAGTCTCATTGGATTTGGATTGACTAGAGATGACCATGCCTTGATTGAAGGAGTTGATCTGGGCTGAAGAGGGAGTGCACCAAGGCATGCATCCTTGGGATTTGTGCCCTCTCTCTCTCCTCCACACATGTGGGCTCGTATGGATGTGGTTTGGTTGATGTTTCAGTTTACCGGTTGATGTGTCAATTTGATCAACACTCCGATTGTCAGTTTCACTTAGTCAGACTCAGATAAGAATCAGTTAGACTCAAATCAAGCTCAGCTTGACTCCTCATGCAGCTGCAGTCCCTCTCTCCTTGGGAATTACGCCCCCTCTGGGTTAGGTTTTCAGTTTTTGCTATAAATAAAGCACAGTTTCCTCCTTTCCAAGCTATTTAGAGTTGGATTGAAGAGCCGTTTCTATTGTAATGTTGTTATATTTTTGTGAATAAATAAAATATTTGGAGGCAAGATGGTGTCATGTTATTATGTGTGGATGAGCATTGTCATGTTTCACTGAGGTAACCTATATCTATGTTCATAACTTGCTTATTTTGATATTGTGGATCGAGTACTAAAATATTGATAATAATTTTATTATGATCTTGATAGGAAATGAATTTGTTAATAACTTTATTGGCTATCTCTTTTTCTTTTATGCATGTCTAGAGATATATATTTAACATGCTTTATAAGATTATATTCATGCTATTCTAATATCTCTGTTTATGTATTAACCGGATCTCACAAGCATCTTGGAAAGCATTTGGATTAGTTGTAGGTTCCTAGCTTGGAGAGGGTGCTGATATAGTTTTCTTCCTCTCTTTCTCCAAACTTTCTCAAAGGAATATTCCCTCAACATTCCACCAGAAAGCTCCACGATTGATCATTCGGGCACTAAGCCACCTCTTCGCTCTTTCTCCCTTTTTATCAACACTTCCTTAGTTACCTGGATTTTATATTTTAGATCTGTTGTTTCAAAGCCAATATCTTTCTAGATATGAACATATAGGAGCTGCATGCATATATTTAGTTTCATTTAAGAAAAAGATTCAAGTCCTTTCTATTTAAAAACTAGATCTAGCAGTAAAAGTCTTTCATTTTTTATAAGTAGTTTTAAGCCAAATCAAAAGCTTGTTTAAAGTGAATAGTATTTATTTATTAAAAGTTAAATCCAGAAATCAATGCACATCATATTGGCTGCCCAAAAAGCAAGCCAAGATCACAAGGAAAGCTTACTTTCCTTGCTTCTTTTTTTACCTTTTCTTTAACTGGTTTTAACTTAGTTGTTTTCGGTTAAAAGTTTGTTGACCCAAAGGTACTTTCAAAGTGATTTTGGGCATATTCAAGTTTAATAAGCTTGTTGGTTTTTAGAAGGGTATAACAGAAAAGAGGAGGAGGTGCCGCCTGAAAAGTGACTTTTGGGCCATCCGGAACCTCCACTGGTCCCTCCATTTTCTGAAATCTTTAATGTTTGCACTTTGGAAGCTCTTGGATTGGTTGTGTATAAAAAACAAGAGGAATTAAATTATTTTTATGATATTATAACTGTGGATAGTAAAAAATAATCTTGAATAGGCTCTTTCGAGCCCATTCCTCATCCCCCTTGGGGGGATTCACGTTCCTTTTTCCTTTTTTGCATTTTTCCTAGTTTTTGCTCTAGATTAGTTTTATTTATGCAAAATAGTGTACTTTGATTACTTTCATAATATATTCCATATTATAAAGTCAAAGTAAATTTAATACTTACCCTACAAATCCCGATTGAACCAAAAGGTGAAAGAGGATCGTGGTAGATTTAATTAGAGAACCTATGGTTTGTTTTATTTTTGCTGCTTCATTATTCACTATTAAGTTTTACAAGCAATCAATTAAAATCAACCCCCTCCTTGATTCCCTGATTGAGGTCCACTTAAACCGAAAGAGTTTCCTGGAGGGTTTTCTTTCTAATAAAAACACATCGATTAAAATTTACTAAAAATTACAAAGACTCCGATGTGTATGCTCTATGTTTTGGCTATAGTTCATCCAATCAGTCAAGCTGCATCAAAATAAACATGAGTGACTAGATTAATTAGGTTTCACTTTCCCCAATTAACTACCATTAGGCGAAAATCCAATGCCTCAAACAAATCGTAAGCGGTGGAAAAATACCCAAAGGAGTGGGAACAACTGGAAAGTGACCTCGAGGTACCGATCTCTGTTACACCCTGATGGGTGTATTATGAACAGAATCTCCGAGACTCCATCCAGCCCACAAACACCTTGCGGGTAACCGTGAAGGTTTTATTTTTGGACATACTCCAAGTACCCCTCAGGTATATATGGAGCCCCCCCTCACCTAATTTAATCCACTCATTTTTCATATTAACTTAAAACGTACCAAGAGACAATTGCAAAACATTCACTCCAAGCACACGCAAGCACATTTAATCATTTTGCGACTCCATTTTAAGGTACTGGTTATTTGTTTACTTCTTTCGATATATATATTGTGTGTCAGCATTGTGCTTACTTGTGTTTATTTTGCATCTTGTTATATGTGGTTCTCAATTGTTAATTTCAAACTCCTAAGCACCTTATTCAATTTAATACCATCATACTAAAGTAATTAGCCTTAGTAACTCATAGGGTCTTCCCCCCTTGGCTTCGCTAGGAGTTGAGACTAAACGGAGGAGTCAAGAACAATGTGGCAACCTTGACTTGAGACTTGCCCCCAAGGACACACTGAGTGGCTTGACTATTTCTTCCATGTTCCTCCCAGGTGTGTGAAAGGCGGCAACACTTTTTGGCGTTGTTGCTGGGGATAAATCTTTTTATTACCGGAGTACGAATTTTGTTTTATTCCTTTTTTTGTTTCTTTGTTTGATGAATGCTTAGAGTAGATTTTTAATTTTCATCTGACGAATCCACTGACCTTTTTCAGTTTTTATTTTTACAAAGAAAAGCAAAAAATAATTTTTGTGAAAGATTTATAAATGCTTATTTTTCTTTTTCACATGGCGACTCCATTGAAGGAATAAATCCCTACTTTCTCATAATTTTGTTGAGACTTGTTGTGTGTAGAGAAGCTCATACGACATAGTAAAACTTTAAATGCTCATTATTTGGCAGCTCCGGTTCAGTACAAAATACATGGTTGATATACTCTATTGATAAGCCACTATGGATGATGAAGATTATGGTGCTCAAATTTCCAATGCATATCCTCCCATCGATTTCTTGGTCATCCTGAGATTTCCTAACTATAAACCATATCTCGAGGATAAAAGATATTCTCAGGCTCCATTTTTTTGTGGAAATGGTGATTCAGCTGTCATTCACATCATATCCTTTCTTTCATTTGGTAATAAACTCAACATACTTCATAGGGATAATGAGATGCGGATTTTTTCTCATTATTTGAAAAAGAAGGCATGGATATGGTTTTGTGGTCTTACTTATAAATGCATTTCCTCCCATGAAGAATTATGTGCTATGTTTTTTGAGAGGTGGCATAATGGTGAGGGAGATATGGTAACTATTGTAGAAAGGGCCCTCGCCTACCTAAAGGAGCTAAAGGAGCCCATGAATTCCATTATAGATGAGCACACTTGGGATGATCCTATTGAAGAACTTCATGAGGAACCCATGATTGAACACATTGTTGAAGACTCTCCTCATGTCACCATAGCTGAAAACATTGAAGATTTGAGGTATTCTCAAGTTTGTTGCAATGATAATATTTTTCCAGAAATCCCTCATGAGGAAACCATTACAGAGATAGACACTTATGAAGAAATTTACGATGTGTATGATGACACTCCTCTATGTTCATCACTTAGGGGTGAAGTTTTGGAAAGTTTAACTTCTTGTAATATCTTTGAAACCAAAACTTTGAAGGATGATTGTTATGAACAAGAGGAGGGTATTTATATCTCAGGATGTGATACCAGCAAGGAAGACTCTCTCATATTCGACATAGATGGGAGTGATGACTATTGGAATTTCATAGATAATCCAACTAGTGAAAATATTAAGAATCCCATCCATGATATGTCCAGCAAAGGGAGTGTCTATTCAAAAATTTGTGGAAGTCCAATCTACAATACGTCCATAGAGGGGAGCGTGGATACCTAGGAAAATATTAGTATGGAAGAGGAGCATTCAAAATTTTTACATGATCATTCAGAGTCATATCATGCAAAGCCACACAAAGTTAAAAGTAATGAATACATTGCGAAGCAGTGTTGTGAAAAGTTAGATATGATGCAATCAGTGGAATATTAGTCTCATCCATCTTATTCACATGTAGAGGTTCCTTATGATTTGGAGCTACTTGGGGATTATGCAATGAGTTATCATTTGATAAGCCTTGATGATGAGTATGATGATGTAGTCAGTCTTCCTCAACTTGCCGATTGGTATATCAGTCCTATCCAGTCATCGATAGAAGAAGACTGCGTGAGCACATACCAGTTTGGAAAGAAATTTAATGATTTTATTCATGCCTATGATTTCCTATCCAACCTGCCCATTTCGGATCATCACGCAGGTTTGCATTTTTTAAATAAAGTATCCTTACTTTGGCTGGTAACCAAAGACAAGGAATTTTTTTTTATGTTAATAAAATGCTTAGGTGGTTACATTGGATTTTTTATTACATCTAACCTTTTTTATACCATGCTTAGAGTAAGAAAATAAGCTCCTTAAAAGAGAGTATTTACTTTCTCCATTTCCATTTTTGGCTATACTAAAAATGTTCTTTCATTAGCTACATTTATTTTGTTTAAATAAATAAGATTAGTGGTTCATTTGGATTTTATATAAAGCTTGTGCTACTGAGGTTTTCTTGTCAAGTTGAGATGTTTTTACAGGGTATATAAACTAGAGATTCTGGTGTTCTCGTATCTTTTCCTTGCCCTGTGACCAGATCGGGCACACATCCCGCAGTTGGAGCCAGATGTTACCACCTAAGTTGTACTTAGTCGGTATTATCAAGTGAGCCTGGTGAACCGGACAAAGATGATTTCTTCGGACTTTAGAAGACCTTTAGACTTTCTTCTCGGAAGTGTTTTTTTTATCTATCACATTTTCATACCTCGTAGGAGAGTTGTAATAAAATGTTCTAGCATGGTAGTGTCTATAAAAGACTCGGTCTCCTAGAATTACTTCTCAATTCGATCAGCCCAGGGTGTTTTTTACCTTGGTTATTATTGGTTGTTGAATAAACGACTTATAATTTCTGAGTTTTTCACAAAACTCCTCCAAAGTTGGGGTGGTCAGCTTGGCATTTAGGCCTACTGAGGTTATTAGAGTCAGTGTCTCAATGTCTAAACATGTTAGGCATTATGGTCCAGTCATATGAACATGTCTAAGTCCCCCTAGGCTTTATTTTTTTTTATTTTTTAAAGTTTTTTTATAGTTTTAATTTTTCCAAAACATAGGCTATTTTTTGATAGTCTAAATGGAAAAATTGGTTTTGTAATAAAAGTGGGCTCAAAAATCAATTTCAGTCATGGGGGTGCTCATTTTCTAACTCAGAGCACCCGGTAAACCCATAAACCCACTTTTCATAAGTTTTGAGTGATTTTCCTATCACTCAGGTCAGAAAACCCTAAAAATCAAATAATGATTATTTTAATTGATAAATTAATTAAATAATGGAGAAAATCCAAATTCCTAAATCAATGGAATTTGCTTCGATTTGACTGAAATCAGTCTCGTCGGCTTCGGATTGACTAGATCTGACCATTCCTTGATTGAAGGAGTTGATATGGGTTGAAGAGGGAGTGCACCACAACATGCATCCTTGGGATTTGCGCCCTCCCTCTCTCCTCCACACGTGTGGGCTCATCTGGATATGGTTTGGTTGATGTTTCAGTTAACCAGTTGATGTGTCAATCCGATCAACACTCCTATTTTCAGTTACACTCAGTCAGACTCCGATCAAACTTAGATCAATCTCAGCTTGACTCCTCATGCAGCTGTAGTCCCTCTCTCCTTTGGAATTGTGCCCCCTCTGGGCTAGGTTTTCAATTTTTGCTATAAATAAAGCACAGTTTACTCCTTTCCAAGATGGTTAGAGTTGGATTAAAGAGTTGCTGTTATTGTAATGTTGCTATATTTTTGTGAATAAAGAAAAGCTTTGGAGGCAAGATGGTGTCATGCTATTATGTGTGGATGAGCATTGCCATGTTTCATTGAAGTAACCTATATCTGTGTTCACAACTTGCTTATTTTGATATTGTGGATCCAATGCTAAAAGATTGATAATAAGTTTATTATGATCTTGATAGGAAAGTAATTTGTTAATAACTTTATTGGCTATCTCTTTTTCTTTTATGCATGTCTAGAGATCTAGATTTAACATGCTTTATAAGATTATATGCATGCTATTCTAATATCTCTGTTTATGTATTAACCAGATCTCAAAAGCATCTTGGCAAGCCTTTGGATTCGTTGCAGGTTCCTAGCTTGGAGAGGGTGTTGATCTAGTTTGGTTCCTCACTTTCTCCAAAATTTATCACTAGTATAGTCCCTCGACATTCCACCGGAAAGCTCCATAGTTGATCATTCGGGCACGAAGCCACCTCTTCACTCTTTCTCCCTTTTTATCAACACTTCCTTGGTTACTTGGATTTTATACTTTAGATGTGATATTTAAAAGATAATATATTTCTATATATGAACATATAGGAGCTGTATGCATAGATTTAGTTTCATTTAAGAAAAATATTCAAGTCCTTTCTCTTTAAAAACTAGAACTAGCAGTGAAAGTCTTTCATTTTTTATAAGTAGTTTTAAGCCAAATCAAAAGCTTGTTTAAAGTGAATAGTCATTATTTATTAAAATTTAAATCTAGAAATTAGTGCACATTATATTGAATACCCAAAATGCAAGGCAATATCCCAAGGAAAGCTTGCTTTCCTTGGTTCCCTTTTTACCTTTTTTTTAACTGATTTTAACTTAGCCGTTTTCGGTTAAAAGTGTGTTGACCCAAAGGTGCTTTCAAAGTTATTTTTGGAATATTGAAGTTTAATGAGATTACTGGTTTTTAGAAGGTATAACAGAAAATAAGAGGAGGTGCTTCTCGAAAAGTGACTTTTGGGCCATCCAGAACCCCCAAGGGTCCCCCCATTTTCTGAAATCTTTAATTTTTGCACATTGTAAGCTCTTGGGTTCATTATGTATAAGAACAAAGAGTCATTATATAAGTTTTATAATATTTTAACCGCTGGTAATAAAAAATAATCTCGAACAGGCTCTTTCGAGCCCATTCCCCATCCCCCCTAGGGGGGATTCATGTCTTTTTTTCCTTTTTTTCCTTTTTCCTATTTTTTTCTCTATATTAGTTTTATTTATGCAAAATAGTGTACTTTGATTAATTTCATCATATCTTCCATATTATAAATTCAAAGTAACTTTAATACTTACCCCACGAATCCCGATTGAACCGAAAGGTGAAAGATGATCGTGGTAGATTTAATTAGAGAACCTGTGGTTTGTTTTATTTTTGCTGCTTCATTATTCACTATTAAGTTTTGCAAGCAATCAATTAAAATCAACCCCCTCCTTGATTTCTCGATTGAGGTCCACTTGGACCGAAAGAGGTTCCTGGAGGGTTTTCTTTCTAATAAAAACACATCGATTAAATTTTACTAAAAATTACAAAGACTCCAGTGTGTATGCTCTGCATTTTGGCTGTAGTTCATCCGATCAGTCAAGCTACATCAAAAGCAATGTGAGTGACTAGATTAATTAGGTTTCACTTTCCCCAATCAACCACCATCAGGAGAGAATCCAACGCCTCGAACAAACCGTAAGCGGTGGCAAAATACCCAAAGGAGTGGGAACAAATGGAAAGTGACCTCGGAGGCACTGATCTCTGTTACACCCTAATGGGTGTATTATGAACATAGTCTCTGAGACTCCATCCATCCCACAAACACGTTGTCATTTGTGAATTGTGGGAGCTAGTGGATGACTAGTTTTCTTGCCTTGGCCAAATTTGAGGGTGAAATATTCCCATCCAAGTTGGTCTTTGGAGAGGCCTGTTACCACCTAAGTTGTACTTAGTTAGTGTTATCAAGTGAGCCTAGTGAACTAGAAAAAGATGATTTGTTCAGACTTTAGAAGACCTTCAGACTTGCTTCTCGGAAGTGTTTTTTTATCTACCACATGTTCATACCCCCTTGGGGGAGTTGTAATAAAATGTTCTAGCATGATAGTGTATGTAAAATAATCGATATCTTGGATTTTATTTGTTAATCTGATCATCCTAGAATGTTTTTTCCCTTGGTTATTATTGGTTGTTGAATAAACGACATATAATTTCTGAGTTTTTCACTCAATACCTCTGAAGTTGGGGTGGTTGGCTTGGACTTTAGGCTTATTGAGGTTATTAGAGTTTTTTTGTCAATGTATAAACATGCTAGGCATTATGGTCGAGTCATATGAACATGTGCTAAGTCCCCCTAGGTTTTGTTTTTGTTAGTTTTTAATTTTAATTTTTCCACAAAAACTTAGGCTATTTTTTTAATAGTCTAATTGAGAAAATTGGTCGTGTAATAAAAGTGGGCTCAGAAATCAGTTTCAGTTATGGGGGTGCTCATATTCTAACTCATAGCACCTGGTAAACCCATAAACCCACTTTTCCTAGGTTTTGAGTGATTTTCCTGTCACTTAGGTCAGAATACCCTAAAAATCAAATATTGATTATTTTAATTCATAAATTAATTAAATAATGGAGAAAATCCAAAATCCAAAATCAATGGGGTTTGCTCTGATTTGACTGAAATTAGTCTCATCGGCTTTGGATTGACTGGATCTAACCATGCCTTGATTGAAGGAGTTTATTTGGGATGAAGAAGGAGTGCACCATAGCATGCATCCTTGGGATTTGTGCCCCCTCTTCTCTCCTCCACACGTGTGGGATCATCTGGATATGGTTTGGTTGATGTTTCAATTAACCGGTTGATGTGTCAGTCCGATCAACACTCCGATTGTCAGTTACACTAAGTTAGACTCATATCAGACTCAGTTAGACTTAGATCAAGCTCAACTTGACTCCTCATGCAGCTACAGTCCCTCTCTCCTTGAGAATTGCGCCCCCTTTGGGCTAGGGTTTCAGTTTTTTTCTATAAATAAAGCACAGTTCCCCCTTTTACAAGCTAGTTAGAGTTGGATTGAAGAGTTGTTGCTATTGTAATGTTGCTATATTTTTCATTGAAATAAAGAGAATCTTTGGAGGCAAGATGGTGTCATGTTATTATGTGTGGTTGAGCATTGCCATGTTTCACTAAGGTAACCTATATCTATGTTCATAACTTGCTTATTTTTATATTGTGGATCCAGTGCTAAAAGATTGATAATAAGTTTATTATGATCTTGATAGGAAAGGAATTTGTTAATAAGTTTATTGGTTATCTCTCTTTTATGCATGTCTAGAGATCTAAATTTAACATAAGTTTATAAGATTATATGCATGCTATTTTAATATCTCTTTTTATGTATTAACCTGATCTCACAAGCATCTTGGAAAGCCTTTGGATTAGTTGCAGGTTCCTAGCTTTGATGTTGATGAATTTGTAACTTCAGAATGTATTCACCTATGTATCTTATGTCTTGTACCCCGATGTTTATTCCGGGATGTGTCTGTAATGTAATTGAGTCATGATGTCATGCCCTGATGTTCCGATCAGGAGGATATATAATGTAAACAAGTCATTGTGGGTAACTCTCCTATTGTCTAAGGGTTAAAGTCCCCGCCATTCCGGGGCACTAGGGTTATTAGACTCACCTAGCGAAGTCGGCCCTAGTAGGGTTTTAGTCATGTCGGGAATCAGTATAAATAGAGAGGTGACCTCTCTATTTAACACAGACTCACTCACACTCAGTTGTAGCGCATAGCTGAGGAAGAAGAAGACACTAGCGCTAGGAAGAAAGAGGTTACTACTGGCGAGAGATCATCTTACTGTTTTGGGCTTTTCTATTTGGTGTCGATTCTATCTCTGAGGAAGTTGTAGGGTTTTCTCCATTTATGGTTTCCCTGAGGAAAAACACTGTGTTCATTGTATCTTGTGTTTGATTGATGTGCTTGTTATTCTCCTAGTTAAAAGATCCTAATAATGCTAGCTTAAAGTTAAAAATCTAACATGGTATCAGAGCTAACCTGAGAAAAAGACACTGTGTAGCTGCGGGAACTAGGGCTTCCTACTTTGTGGATATTCCTCCACATGTTTTCAGCAAAAGAGGTTGGATTAACTCTCCTCCTTAGGGTGCATATTTCTATCGAAGCAGAATCCAATTCTGAGTTTTTTTAGTTTTGGACCCGACATTGCTAGCGAAAATTAGGGATTTTCAAAGAAGAGGAATTTTTCAGTGAGCCCAGGCCTGGATTGATCTCCTCCCCAAAATCAAAGTTACGGATCAATTTCAAAGCATTTGGTTGGACAGAACTCCATAAAAGAAAAACCCTAATCTGCTCCTAAACCAACACTACAGGATTTCAGCTCCAAATCCAGATTCGACATCTTGACCTGGTAAGATCTAAATATTTTGTATTTATATTTGAGGTTCTCAGTTAATATGTCTCATCATACCAAGCTTGATGAAAATCTTGAGGGAGCTAATAACTTTCAAGCCTAAAAGTATAGGATCTCCCTAGTTCTGGAAGAGAATGAGTTGGACTCTTACATCAATGAGGAGGTTCCAGTTCTAGAGGGAGATAAGGCTAAGGCCCTACATAAGAAGAAGTTGGTTATGGAAAAGAGGATCATTGCTGATTCTATCAAGGATCACCTTATACCACAGGTGTCCTCCCTCAAGACACCTAAAGCTATGTTTGATGCCCTAACCAAATTGTTTGAAGGAAAGAACATAAACCTGAAGATGACCTTGAGGAACCAATTGAAGAATGTGAAGATATAGAATGCAGAAACCATCCAGTATTACTTCACAAGGGTTTCTCAGATCAAAGAACAATTGGAAGTAGGAGGTGAAGAAGTGGAGAATGCAGAGATTGTGATGACCACCTTGAATGGTCTCCCTAGGACATGGGATTCCTTCATTCAAGGGATCTGTGCCAGGAAGAAGTTAGTCAAGTTCAGTAGACTATGGGAAGAATGTTCTCAAGAAGAAGCTTAGATAGCAGCTCAAGAAGAGAAGATGGGAAGTAAAGATCAAGCTCTCACAGTACAATCCAAAAAACCCAGATCCAACCATCACAGAAGTAAGTATTCTAATCAAAGGAATAACCTAAGAAAGCCTAGAGATAAGTCTAAGTTTATTTGCTATACATGTGATGAGAGAGGACACTTTAGATTGTCCTAAGAACAAAAGTAGCTCTCACAAGAAGAAGGGAAATAAGAGAAGACATCATGCTCATGCTGCAGAGGATGATGAACCTTCATCAAAGAGAACCAGATATGAAAGTGAAGATTCTTCAAGTGAGGAAGAATATTTTTTGATTTCCACTCTCATAGGAAACATTACTCATGGAAGAAATGATTGGCTTATAGACAATGGTGCTTCCAAGCACATGACTGGATTCAAGGAATCCTTTGTGAAACTTTCAAAACATGAATCACCTCATAAGGTGAAACTAGGAGATGACTACTAGTATCCAATAAAAGGTAGTGGGGAATCCTCCTATAAGCTAGACTCTGGAAATTCTATGACAATGAAGGAAGTATTGTTTGTACCAGGACTCAAGATGAACCTTATCTCCATATCTGCAAAGGATGTGCGAAAGGAAAGAACACAAAGAAGACATTTACAAGTAGCGAGAGAAAAGCAAAAGGAATCTTGGAAATCATCCACTCCGATGTAAGCGATCCAATGTCATCAAGTTCACTAAGTGGGTATGTATACTATGTTTCTTTCATTGATGAATTTTCTAAGAAGACATAGATCTACTTCATGAAGAACAAAGATGAAGTATTTAGCAAATTCAAGGAATTCAAAGCCTTGATCTAGAATCACACTGAAAACAAGATTAAGACCTTTCGATCAAATAATGGTGGAGAATTCACATCAAATGAATTCAAAGAGTTATGCAAAGACTCAGGTATTAAGAGAGAGTTGTCCACTCCTTATAATCCACAACAGAATGGGATTGCAGAACAGAAGAACAAAACTATCAGTGAAGCCGCAAGAGCTATGCTTCATGATCAAGATCTTCCTATGCATCTTTGGACAGAAGCTGCCAGAATAGCGGTGTATGTATAGAACCGTACTCCACACAGAGTACTCAAGAACAAGACTCTTGAAGAAGTCTTCTTTGGCAAGAAACCAAAAGTCAACCATCTCAGAATATTCGGCTATCCTGTGTACATACATATTCCAAAAGAGAAGAGGACAAAATTAGATCCTTCGAGAAAGAAGGGTATATTTGTGGGATACTCTGAAACCTCGAAAGATTACAGAATCTATTTCCTAGGATACAAGAAGATTGACATCAGTAGGGATGTGACATTTGATGAAGACACAGCTTACAATAAATCCAGAAAGAAACCTGCTAAAGAACTTGAAGAAGCAGAAGCACCCAAAATTCATGATACAACCATGAATGAAGAAACTCAAGGAGAAGATCGAGAATTTAAAGAACCACAAAGACTTGTAGATCCACCTCTGGAGTAGAATCCTCATAAGAGGAAACCCGCTTGGGTAAGTGAAATTATCCAAGGGGCAGAGAGATATGGGGCTCAAGAAGAGAATCACAGAGAAAGAAAGAGGACCAGATCCTGCTTTGGGTATGTCGCATTACCATGTGATTTCATTGATAAAGAACCTTCCAATTATGAAGAAGCAGCAGAACGGAAAGAATGGAAGGATGCTATGATCGAAGAGTATCAATCGATCATGAAGAATGATGTTTGCGATGTTGTCCCAAGACCAGAAGGGAAGTCAGTTGTAACTTCCAAATGGATCTACAAGATCAAGCATGCTACAGACGATAGCATTGAAAAATATAAGGCAAGATTTGTGGCTCGTGGTTTCTCCTAGAAAGAAGGAATAGAATATGAAGAAACCTTTGCACCTGTAGCCAGATACACTTCCATCAGATCAGTACATGCCTTAGCTATAGTAATGAAATGGGAGATACACCAAATGGATGTCAAGACTACTTTCTTGAATGGTGTAGTGGAAGAGGAAGTGTATGTAGAACAACCACTCGGTTTTGAAACACATGACAGGGAGTCTCATGTGTACAGATTGAAGAAAGCCCTATACGGTTTGAAACAGGAACCCAGGACATGGTACGGCAAAATTGACAGCTTTCTATCTAGTTTGGGATTTACCAAGAGTAAAGCAGATTCCAACCTTTACTACAAGGTTGAAGATGGCAACCCAGTGATGCTTCTACTATATGTAGATGATCTGTTTGTAATAGGTATGGATGGGTTGATTTCTAATACGAAGAGAAAGCTTGCTGCTGAATTCAAAATGAAGGACTTGGGTATGATGCATTATTTTTTAGGCATGGAGGTGTGGCAGAATACAGATGGAATCTCCCTCGGACAAGGGAAGTATCCAGTAGATATCCTGAAGAGGTTTGGGATGATGGATTGCAAGGCTATGGCCACACCTATGGCATCGAACCTAAAGCTATTGAGTGATGCCTCATTAGAGTCGGTTGATGCTACGATGTATCATCAGATGATTGGGTCCTTAATGTACCTAACGAACACAAGACCAGATATTTGTTTTGCTCTGAACACCTTGAGCCAGTTCTTGACAGATCCAAGAAATGTTCATTGATTGCTGCAAAGCATATTCTGAGTTACGTGATGGGTACAATTGATTATGGGCTCAAGTATGAGTTGAATCAGAAGATTAACATGGAGGGTTATGTTGATTCAGATTGGGTAGGAAGTGCCATCGATAGGAAGAGCACTTCAGGGTGTTGCTTCAGTATGGGATTATGTGTGATCTCTTGGTTTAGCAGGAAGAAATCCTATGTGGCACTAAGTACAGCTGAAGCAGAGTATATCACAACTTGTTCAGCTAGTTGTGAGGTAGTATGGCTAAGAAAGCTACTATCTAATTTATTTGATCTCCAGTTGGATTCTACTTGTATATATTGTGACAACCAGAGTTGTGTGAAGTTGTCGAAAAACCCGGTGTTCCATGACAAGTCAAAGCATATCGAGATCAAGTATCACTATATCAGGGATATGGTGCAGAGGGGAGCAGTGAAGCTCTAGTATGTTGCGATGGATGATTAGATAGCTGATGTGTTGGCGAAGCCATTGGCTAGGGTGAAGTTTGAGTACTTCAGAGAGAAGCTTGGTGTTCTCCAGATCGAGGTTCCCTCCAAAGGGAAGTGATGAGTTCATGAGGCATTCTGAGATGGGGGAGGATTAAGTTCCTTCCATGGTCAGATGTAAGGGTTGAGCCATTCTATCATGGTGAGAGGATTTAGGTTCCTTCCATCTCAGATATGAGTGCTGAGACATTCTGATATGACTATAGGATTGGTTCCTACATGATTAGATAGAAGGGCTATTTCCATTCTTGAAATGATGGTTCCCGGTCAGTTACCAAGAAAACTTAGTCTAGGACTGAGAGCCATTCTGATGTGATAGAGGGATGTGTTCCCACTTGATCAAATGTAAGAGATGAGCCATTCTGTCATGGTTTAAAGGATTAGGTTCCTCCCATGTCAGATGTGAGTGCTGGCCATTCTAACGAGTAGGTCAGATGTAAGGGCAACTGCCATTCTCTAGGAGAATGGATGCACCTGGTCAGTTACCAGGAATCCTTAGTCTAGGACTGAGAGCCCTTTCAATGCGATGTGTTTACACATGGTCGAATGTAAGTGTAGAGACTTTTTGACAAGATGAGGTCAGATATAAGTGTTGAGCCATTTTGACGCAATGTGTTTACACATGGTCAGATGTGAGTGTTGTGCCTTTCTGACAAGATGGGGTCGGATGTAAGTGCAGAGCCATTCTGATGCGATGTGCTTGCACATAATCGGATATAAGTGCTGAGCCATTATAGCGCAATGTGTTTACACATGGTCAGATGTGAGTGCTGGGCCTTTTTGACAAGATGAGGTCAGATGTGAGTGCTCGCCATGCCTTTCTGACAAGATGAGGTCAGATGTAAGAGCTAGGCGGGCCATTTTGACTTAAGTGTTAGATATAAGCGCTGATGAAGACCTACATGAAGGGTAGGCCTACAGGGTTGACTATGTAGAACTTCCTGTGAAGAGAAGAATCGAGATAAGATAGCATGTGATGATGATCCAGACTTGATGATGATCCAGATGTGATGATGATCCAGAATTGATGACGATCCAGATCAAGTGATGATCCAGATGTGATGATGATCCAGCAGTGATCATCCAGTAGTCGTGATGATGTAGATTTGATGATGAAGAAGACTTGAAGAAGAAGATAACTTAGAAGATGAATTGAAGATGAAGAAGATGGAGAAGAAAACTTGAAGACTAAGAAGACTTGAAGATGAAGATAACAAGATGACCCAGTCAATACAGAGAAGAAGACCAGTACTGAAAATTGTGTCGAAAGAATACCTTCCTAGTTAAGAGGGAGTGTTGATGTATTTGTAACTTCAGAATGTATTTGCCTAGATGTATCTTATGTCTTGTACCCCAATGTTTATTTCGGGATGTGTCTGTAATGTAATTGAGTCATGATTTCATGCCTCAATGTTTCGATTGGGAGGATCTATAATGTAAACAAGTCATGTCAAGTCATTGTGGGTAACCCTCCTATTGTCTAAGGGTTAAAGTCCCTGCAGTTTCAGGGCACTAGGGTTATTAGGCTCACCTAGTGAAGTCAGCCCTAGTAGGGTTTTAGTCATGTTGGGAATCCGTATAAATAGAGAGGTGACCTCTCTATTTAACACACACTCACTCACACTCAATTGTGGCGCATAGCTGAGGAAGAAGAAGACAACGGGGCTAGGAAGAAAGAGGTTACTGCTGTCAGGAGATCATCTTACTGTTTTGGGATTTTCTATTTGGTGTTGATTCTATCTCTGAGGAAGTTGCAGATTTTTCTCCATTTATGGTTTCTTCAAGGAAAAACACTCTGTTCATTGTCTCTTGTGTTTGATTGCTGTGCTTGTTATTCTCTCAGTTAAAAGATCCTAATAATGTTAGCTTAACGTTAAAAATCTAACATTGGAGGGGGTGCTGATCTATTTTTCTTCCTCACTTTCTCCAAACTTTCTCATAGGAATAGTTCCTCGACATTCAATCGAAAATCTCCACGGTTGATCTTCATGGCTACAGGCTTGCCTTCTTCTCTTTCTCCTCTTAAAATTTAAAATCTACTTGGTTACTTGGTTCATAGCTTTGATTTGTTTTAATCCATCATCTTAGAGTGAAATTTAATATAGATCTATCTTCTTAAAGCTCATAATCTAGATCTTGTTCTTAAAAGGGTTTCATAAGCATTCTAGATCTAGCTTTAGGAAAATCGTCTTTTTTGTGTGGAATTTTAAAGAAAATTTGTAGCTTGCATGCATTATGTTTCTCTTTCATAATTTAAAAGATAAATCCAGCAATTAGTGCACATCATATTGGTTTCCCAAAATGCAAGACAAGATCCAAGGAACTTTTCATGGTTCATTTTTTCACCTTTTTTTTAACTAGTTTTAACTTAGTTGTTTTCGGTTAAAAGTGTGTTGACCCAAAGGTACTTTCAAAATGCTTTTGGGAATATTTATGTTTAATAATATTTCTATTTTTTAATAGTTATAATATAAAATAGGAGGAGGCACTGTCCGAAAAGAGACTTTTGGGCCATCTGGAGGGGGTCTCCCCATTTTCCGAAATCTTTAATTTTTCTACTTTGTAAGCTCTTGGGTTCATTTTGTATAAGAACCAAGAGGAATTATATCATTTTTATGGTATTTTAACTTCCGGTAATAAAAAATAATTTTGAATAGGCTCTTTTGATCCCATTCCCCATCCTCCTTGGGGGGATTCGCGTCATTTTTTCTTTTTTTACATTTTTTTTTTCTCTCTAGATTACTTTTATTTATAAAAAATAGTGTACTTTGATTAATTTCATCATATCTTCCATATTATAAAGTCAAATTAATTTTAATACTTACCCCACAAATTCCGATTGAACCGAAAGGTGAAAGAGGAACGTGGTAGATTTAATTAGAGAACCTGTGGTTTGTTCTATTTTTGCTTATTCATTATTAATTTTTGCAAGAAATCAATTAAAATAAACCCCCTCCTTGATTCCCGATTGAGGTCCACTTGGACCGAAAAAGGTTCCTGGAGGATTTTCTTTATAATAAAAACACATTGATTAAAATTTACTAAAAATTACAAAGACTCCAGTGTGTATGCTTTGAGTTTTGGCTGCGGTTCATCCGATCAGTCAAGATGCATCAAAAGAAAAGTGAGTTACTAGATTAATTAGGTTTCTTTTTCCCCAATTAACCACCATCACGCGAAAATCCAACGCCTCGAACAAACCGTAAGTAGTGGCAAAATACCCAAAGGAGTGGGAACAAATGGAAAGTGACCTCGAGGCGTCGATCTCTGTTACACCCTAACGGGTGTATTATGAACACAGTTTTCGACACTCCATTCAGCCCACAAACACCTTGTGGGTAGCCGTGAAGGTTTTATTTTTGGACATATTCCAAGTACCCCTCAGGTATATCTGGAGTACCCCCCTCGCCTAATTTAATCCACTCATTTTTCATATTAACTTAAAACGTACCAAGAGACAATTGAAAAACATTCACTCCAAGCACATTTAATCATTTTGCGACTCCATTTTAAGGCACTGGTTATTTTTTTACTTATTTCGATATATATATTATGTGTGAGCATTGTGCTTACTTGTGTTTATTTTTCATCTTGTTATCTGTGGTTCTCAATTGTTAATTTCAAACTCCTAAGCAACTTATTCAATTTAATACCATCATACTAAAGTAATTAGCCTTGGTAACTTGTAGGGTCTACCCCCCTTGGCTTCGCTAGGAGTTGAGCCTAAACAAAGGAGTCAAGAACAAGGTGACATGCTTGACACAAGACTTTCCCCCAAGGACGCACCGAGTGGCTTGAATATTTCTGCCACGTCCCCCGAGGTGTGTGAAAGGCGGCAACAAGGTCTATTAGTTGTTATTGTAGACCTTTGTCTCTTATCTATAGGAATGAGATATTATCATTTTAGTCATGATTGTATCTTATATCATCTTGTGTACTTAGTACATTGTGTAAGGAGGTTCCTCCCTCGAAGAGGATTGATATTTATATCTATTCTTCACTGTTAAGGTGTGGATTACTCTCTTATTGTCTATTTATGCTCTTTTATGTTATTTCTGGGACTTGGTTGCATAACAGTGTTTGGGGTGATATTGTCTATATCAAATGGTTCTCCAAATGGATAGATGTTCCAGTTGTTCTTTGGTCAATGACAACACAAAGAAAGTAGTTACACTTCAATTACAATAAAAAGGAATATTGATACAATTTATTATTTCATGACCATAATCCAACTTCTGGGCACTTTCAACCATTTCTGCCACACAAATAGACAAAAAACCAAAGCAGTGATGTAAAGTTGCATTATCAAATTGCATGGTAAAATGTGCTTGAAAATAGACAACTTGCAATGCCATGATTTGGATAGTTTTCATTTCAACAATATCAATATCCCACTCTCTTTGACAAGGACAATTGAATTGATTCTTTGTTTCACTCAATTTACAAGTTGGAACAATTCTTTGAAAATCAAGGTGTCCAAAAAACATTTGCACAAGCCTTTTACAATTTCTATGTTTCAAATGACAAACAACAATAGAATGTTTGAAAACATATTTTAATGAAAAAAACAATTAGAAAAACACCAGCTATTTATGATTGGAAAACATGTATCATAAAACTGTGAGAACCTTTTAATGATTGGTCATGTTGCAAGGGACTACTTCGCTATCCAATGGCTATGCTAATTTATACATGAGAATAAATGTTATTGAATGTTCAGACACAAAAAATTGCTTCTAGTTTCTATCTTATAACAATCTCATCACAAAAACTTTTCCTAATGAAATATGTAGTAGACAACTTTCATGTGCAATATCAACCGCTTTTGGGTAAACCTAAAAGCATCTATGTTTTCCAAATTTCTCCTTTGCAAATGATTTGTCTTCTGGCATTGCAACTGAAGTTTGTAACAATGAGATTAAATAAAATCAAAGAATCAATAACACTCAATTTGTCATTGATAGTGAAGTGCTCAACGTATCAAAACAAAGAACCAAAATAAAATTCACAAGAAAAGAAACAAAGTCTCTGACATAAAAAAAAATAGAGGCTTGATCCTACAAGCATAGACATCTCATAGACATTTCAACTGTCAACATACATCAGAAAGAAGGTGTAGACACTTTGAAGCCCTGCATATCCACTAGCCCATGCAAGATATTGTATTGATTAATAAGGATAAACACACAAAAACAATGGAAAATGAACAAAAACAAAACCATGTCCATACAACAAACAAGGAAATTACCAGATATATTAAAGTAATTCAAGACACACCCATTCATGGATGTTATATACGTCTCCGATTGCATTTAAAGAAAAATATTCGGGAAATTGACATTCAGATTTCAATATCTCTAGAATCATTGAAATTTATGAATGTGCCAACAACATCTTTCATCAATAAGCAAATTTGCAAAACTTGCAGAAAAGAAATCATTAATGGACAAGTTCCAACTTTTGCATCGCCATCCCAAATTCGGCGCAACAACAAAATATTGCCAGTTGCTACTTTGACTCCTCTAGAAGAACACGTTGTGTCCCCGAGAATGTATTTTGCACAAATAAGACAAATTGGCTATAATAGATCTCAAATTGGCCTTACTAGAACAATCATCAACGCACTTGCAGACTTAGATAAGGTTTAAACAAATATTCCTAGAAAGCTAGACGATACAATGGCAATTGCAGTTATCATAAAACAAAAATTGGAATACAAAAATACATTCTTGTTTGGAAATGTCGCCCAAACATTGTCATGGATGTGCCCAATGACCTGTGCAAGTTAGACCTTTACGAAGGTGAGGACATTTCCATCAACATTGATTGGGTAGAATTGTTCAATAAAAGAGTCGAACTAGAGCTTCAAATGTTGTCTCCTATGCTATTGGAAGAAACTACTGAACGTGAATTTGATTTAGAGACAATATGGGTATTTTGAGACTCACGTATTTGACGATTTAGAGAATAGAGTGCTTGAGCTTGCGCCTTTAGATAATTTCCATGCTCTTGGCATGTTCCAAAATAAATAAGAATTGAATTTCCTTACATTGTTCTTTGGTTTAGGAAAGCTTGAAGACATTTTGCGATGATTTTGATACCGGTAAGCTATGTTACCAGAAATGTGACGGATGTCTGCGTTTTTTGAGAAAATGGAGTAGAAATGAGGGACGGAACGAAAGCAGCCGTTTTCTACGGCCGTTCCCGTTTCTACAAAGAAAAAATGGTTTCTTACAAAACGAATTGTTTCGTACAACGATTTCAATAGAAACGATTTTCCGTTTCTCCGGAAACTCGGTCCGTTGCTAATGGTTTTGAGTGAATTGTAAAATCGTTGAGCCATTAATGAATGGTGGGTGGCAAGTCATCCTTCACGTAAAAACGGTTTCTTACAAAACGAATTGTTTAGTACAACGATTTCAATAGAAACGATTTTTCGTTTCTCCGGAAACTTGGTCCGTTGCTAATGGTTTTGAGTGAATTGTAAGATCATTGAGCCATTAATGAATGGTGGGTGGCAAGTCATCCTTCACGTAAATGCAAGAGTGATTGAGGATTGAGTGTCTACAAGGAAGCCTGTTGCCCGCTTCCTGCCGCCATTCAACTTCATTGAAAGTTCAAACACATATGCAGTTATGCTTTTACCTTTCACTCAAGTGACAAGTCTGTGTTGGTTGAGAATCTAGATCCCTGTCAAGCGAAAAACAGAACCTAGAACAGAGCTGGGGCAATGAGATTAGTTTGAAAGAATCGACAGATTGCTAGTATGACAATAGCCCGGTATGGAAATCTTAATTCTATGTAAATGTAACTGAGACTCTATAAATTAGTTTGGTCATTGAGTTTCTTTGTAAATCAAATTTCTTTTACTAAACAACATGCTAAATTGCTAATGGAGTTACTGCATTCGAGTGTTGTAAGCTGAATAATGAGTGTAGTTAATCAAAGAAATAAGTTGCCAAAGTTGCTTTTAAAATAAATATAGACTCCTCCCAACAGAATCTTTCCACCCTTAGTTACTTTTCTCTTTACATTATCAGTTGACGTAGATTAGTTAGATTATCTAGCCATGGGGAATTTCTCATCGCCCATGTTTCTAACGACTCTATGCTCTGCTGGATATCTCAGTCTTAGTGCTTAGGTTTTTAGCCATTATTAATCCTAAGCTATTAGGATGGGAAGCTGGGATCACTGGCCATCACATACCCATTGTTTGGGCAACACACCAATAAGGTAAAAACGCTTTAGTTGTAAGATGGCGCTGCATCATTAATTACCAACCTATTTCAAATTTTAAACTACTATCTATTCATTCAATTTGAAGATTAAAGGAATGTTGGACATCCCCAACATGAAGAATATGAGAGTTGGGTGCCAATTTCTTCACACCAATCTCATCCACAACAGTTAGAGAGGCAGATCTTTGCACACATCGATGTTCTTGTTGGTAGTATGCTCCCCTGTAAGAAACTCTTCACCTAGTACTTCTCAGGTTGCTTTTCATCGGGCTTGCTCCATTCCACAGAGACCCCTCCTTGAAGGGGGTCTATAGCTCATCTAGTTGGGGATTAGGGGAAGATTCAGAAGTCGATTAAGGAGATGCAGTATATGTTGAGTCAGTTGATTAAGTTGTTTATTCTGACCTTGATTATGCAGTTGATCCATGCACATTTCCAGTTCCATATCCAATTGGAAAACCCATTGATGGCAGGGTATAAGCATCAAAGTTCACAGAGGCATAGAGACAGTAGTTTACCTAGATTCAGTGAATAATGCTGAAGAGAAAAAAGCATAGGTAGCTAAGCATGCAGCAGAATCAATAGAAGAAGCAGTTTAATTCTCTGCATCTGAAAAAAGAACTACAACATATTAAGTTATATACAATGAGGATTCACAAGTAGCTGCTAAGGCGTCGTAGGCAGAGGTAGCATTAGAAAGAGCAATGAAAGAAGCCGTTTAGGCAAACCCCATTGGCATGTGAGTCTAAAAGTTTATTTGTTGTATTAATTTCTATTTGGTATGTTGTTAATAAATTCGTGAGTTTATCGCCTTGGAATGAATAAAATCACCAACCAAGAGGTCATAGGGTTTTAATTTTTAAGCACTTATCAGCTCTCCGAGTATAGTTCCCGTGGTTGAAAATTTGGAATAATTGGAGATAAACTAAATATGTGACCATAACTTTATTTAAAATTTAAAGTAGTGCTCGGTAATTTGATATTGAAATTTATTGAATTTAATCAAACTTATTTGGGGTATGGATGATAAAAAATATCCAACCAAATTTCACCAAAAGTTAAAACGTTATCCCATGCACCTCAAGTTATTTAACTATAGGAAGTCATCCTATGGTCATTATTCTAATTTCTGGCAGATATTGCTAGATGCCATGTTAACAAATTATTCTAAATACAGGGTCAAATATGAATTCATTCATATGTAAGATCTTTGGATCCATGATCCATCTCACAACTGGATTTGGATCCCATGATGATCTTCCGCTTGAGGTGTTACAAAACAATGCTGAAGAAATGTTAGATAACAAGGGAGATCATGTTCCCAAAGTAGTGGCTCTGTAATTGGATAACCTCATTCACCATTCGAGCAAGTGAGCTTGAACATCTAGATTATTAGAGTTATTTGCATTTTCATTGGACTATCTTTGTTAGAAGAAACTTTTGAGATATGCCTAAACAACAGAGTACATGTAATTATCAACATTGTTATTTTCACAACTTTTTTCTTTTGTTATACTTACTTTTAATGTATCAGTACAAAATTTCAACAACATATTCTGATTGTTGCATTTAATTTTCTTTGGATATACATTCACTCCAGATCTATCTCTATGATTGTAGTTGTGTTTTTGTTCTTTTTGATTTGGAGGTTAAAATTAACTAATAAAAACTTCTATCTCATACTTGTTCACATTTGTTATTCATTTGAAACATTAATGGGATATTCACTTTTAAGTTCATTATAGGATTTGTATCATTTGTTATTAATTTGAAACATTAATGAAATATTCACTTTCGATTTTATTATAGGATTTGTCTTTTGATCAATGTTTCTTTTGCAATTTACTTTTGAAGTTAGTAGGGTTAGTTATGATAGTTGTCTTTTTCATAGGTTTTCTGCATCATAAAAAGAGAGGTAAGATTTTAAAATTAAGAGGAATAAATATTTAAACCTAAAAAGGGAATCCATTTTGTATGAAGGTATCTCACCTCATCCTAGTCTCTCATAATCTATATGATCCTTTAATACATATTTATATATCTCTCCTAGAATTTTAAGAGGAAGACTATCAAAAACATATACATTTTCTAATCCATTCTTCATTGGTAACAATTCTAAAAATTAACAGCAAGAATTTATAGGCATAACAATTTAGAAAAAAAGGATGATTAGAATATATCTCATGTATGACATTGAAAAATTGATGTTCCTTTACTTGCTCTTAACCACAAGCAACAATCATGGTCCTAAACCCAAATTTGAAAACAGGGTATATGGAAAAATAGAGCAAAACAGATTTGTTCATTGTGACTGAATTTGTTCATTAAAATTCTGGAAACCTTGATTTTTGTTGTTGTTCTCTCTCCTCGTTTCTTGTATGCGAAACCTGTAAACTCAGTTTCTGGTACTCTTTTTGTTTCTCGTTCCTTTTCTGGTAACATAGCCGGTAAGTAGCTCAATAGGAATTTGAACATGATAGCACATATTTTGAGACCCATGGCATCAATGTTTTCTTTAAAGTAATTAAAGTTCTTATAAAACAAGTGTCAATCACTTATTGGATATCAATTCATATAGGGGAATTGAAAGGGAAAAAATATTGGTGAAAGATGTCAAATTAAAAAAAATTAACTTGAAAAAATTGTCAAATCTTCAATTGAATATCATTCATTAAAGACAATTAGAACATCGCCTAATTATTTTGAAAGCATGAAAAATTATCTATTTGCAATGATTAGACAACAGTTGGGATGCCTACATTTTTTCGTGACCTTCTGAAGTGTTGAACATCTTTGGAGCCCTTTATGCAACAATTTGCAAGAGATTGAAGAAAGGCATAAAGAAATAACATGTGACACACCTTTGGTAGAGACAATTGATTCTTTGATAAGGAGACACTCGATAATACAGACACATAATAGGAGCATTGAAATATCTTTTGTTAAAAAATGATAAAATCTTTGGCAATTTCAAGATTATTTTTTCACAACTGAATTTCAACAAAGTGGAACTCACAATGACCATGGCCTACTCTGGATTCAATATGTACTAATATATGGAATAAATACTAATGCTTAAATTGCCAAGTTTATTGATTGCTACATATCAACATCATCCTTTCTAGATGAAAAAATTCCAAAGATCTAAACACATCATCATATGAAGACATGTAAAAAAAGAAAGACATTCTAATTGTAGGTTCAATTTTCCAATTCCTATGCCTACATTTTTTAGTGACTTTCTGAAATGTTGAACATCTTTGGAGCCCTTTATGCAACAATTTGCAAGAGATTAAAGAAAGGAATAAAGAAAAAACATGTGACACACCTTTGGTAGAGACAATTGATTCTTTGATAAGGAGACATTCGATAATACAGACACATAATAGGAGCATTGAAATATCTTATGTTAAAAAATGATAAAATCTTTGGCAATTTCAAGATTAGTTTTTCACAACTGAATTTCAACAAAGTGGAACTGAACATGACCATGGCCTACTCCGGATTCAATATGCACTAATATATGGAATAAATACTAATGATTAAATTGCCAAGTTTATTGATTGCTACATATCAACATCATCCTTTCTAGATGAAAAACTTCCAAAGATCTAAACACATCATCATATGAAGACATGTAAAAAATGAATGACATTCTAATTGTAGGTTCAATTTTCCAATTCCTCCCTTTGACAGAACCATGACTTTAGAACCACTTGAGACCAAAGAGATTTTATCATTTTCCTAAGTAAAAAGAAATTTTATCATTTTCCTAAGTAAAAATAAATGTACATGTTATCTATGCTTGAACATAAGAAATTTATTAAGAAAAATTCTTTTGAATTGTTCTTTCAAGAGCTTCGATTAGATAAAGATGAGTACATATTGCTTTCAAATGTCCATCCTATTGTGCTATTGAAGAGAAATCCATCAGATATTTGGATCAATCCATTTGCAAAAAAATTCCCAGGATTTGGAAAGAAAACATAGATGAGCAATACATTTATATTCATATGTAGCAACAACATACATTATCTCTTACCTAACCAAAATGGATAGAACTGACACAAACTCCTTCAAGAAAATCAAGGAACAATGCATACTTGAAAATCAAGGGAATGCATAAACAATACACATAATCGAAAATTCACTTCTTAACGTGAAACCCATGTCAAATAGGTAGGTAGTTCATATCGTTTTGTGTTTTCCACTTCTTCAAGGAAAACAACTTTCATTAACATTGCACTAGATGAAAAACAAATAGTTGTGCTCAAACCTCCATCACTTCTACAGAAAGAGCTAGATCGATCAAATAACATTATCTCACCTTCGATTTTAGATAAATACATAGAATGACCCATTGAATTTGAACAAACTTGCTTGGAAGAATATGCATCTAGATATTCTAGTGTAAATGCAAGTACCAGGAAAATAAATAGAACATGTATCATACACTACATCCATTACAGGAAAGAAAAAGAACCAGAAACATTAACAAAGAAAAACTTGTTTTTTTTATTCCTCATAGATGAAATTGGATGTTTTATAAATTTGGTCTTAGCACATGTAAAAAATCATATATATGTTGCAAAGAACAAGAAATATTCCTGAACAAATGCTTGTAGCAAAACAAACATAGAACGACCCATTGAACTTGACCAAACTTGCTTGGAAGAATATGCATCTCGATGTTAACACCCAAAAATGGTTAACTACCTCATCTACCTCACTACATGGCTCATTTGTCCATTTGCCTACCATATTTCCCTGAAAATCCCACTAAAAAGCCTCCAAAAGGCCTAAAATGCCTCCAAAAGGCAAAAAAACCCCTTTTTCCTCCAAAAATAGCCAAAATTCCTCTAAAAATAGCAAAAATCCCCAAAAGGGAAGAAAAGGAATAAAAATAATGAGGAAAAAGGAGGAAAACCCTAAAACAGCAAAAACCCTAAACAAGCTGCCCTAAACCACATGGTTTCCAAAAACCATGGGCAAGCACTCCACCACTAAAAAACTATAAATAAGTGATGGAGACCCCTCATTTCACATCCACAGTCATAAGCACCCTTACTCTGCCGAAACATCTCGTGAAACCCTAGCTTATCATCAAGCTATTTTCACCATTGAGACCCCTTTTGCCCTATTTTCCACCATCGGAGAAGGAGAAGGAGCAGCTTGGAGCTCGGAGCCACCGACATCGGATCAGCGCAACCGACTCCACCAACCTCCTCATCGGAGGTAATATCAATACAATCAACATTACACATTTCTTTACTGTTTTTTACTGCATTTATTTACTGTTATTTACTCTCCACCGCTTTAGCTCAGTTTTCATTTCAGTTTATTTTTCTTTACATCATTGAACTGCTACTAAGGATTCCAGATTCCTTAGTAGGTGCTCATCAGCACAAGCTAGGGTGAAAACCCTAGCTACAGTTTTGGCGACTCCGCTGTCTCTTTTATTGTTAGTTTTTTCTTTTCGTTCTGTACTTTCGGCTGTCGTTTTCGGCCGCCGGAAACCGCGTTTTTTCCTTCCGCAGCCGCGGCCCGACCGCGCGTCTCAGGCCCTAACCCGTGACCAGATCGCCACTGTAAGTTTTTTGCCCTGCGACCAGACCGCGTCTTTTCCGCCCACAGTCGCGATCCGACCGCGCCTGTTCATTACACAGGCGCGCTCCGATCGCCGCTGTCAGCCCTAAACCCGCGACCTAGACCGCGCCTGTTTCCTTTAAACCCGCGATCTTCGCGCGACTGCTGCTTTCCAACCCGCGGTTTGACCGCGCGCGTCCGCCCCATACCGCGGACCGCGAACTGTTTTCGACTTTGTTTCTGCGCCGAAACCCAGCTACTTTGCCTCCCTTTTTTCCTGCGCTTGCACAGCCACCTGTCCCACTTGCAGCCGTATAGCCATTTCTGTCCTTTATTTACAGCATTGTTTAGAAAATTTTTAGCATTTTTTATTTCAAAAAAAAAAAACAACAAAAAAAGGGGTTTGCAAAGTTTTCAAAGTCTTCCTAAGTTTTTCATACATTGCTATTGTTATTTTAGAATTCACAACCTCACATGCACACACTCTATCCCCTAATTCAAAGTGAGACTTAAAAATCTATCTAACTCAACAAACACTATAACCTCATTTGAGGAACCCAAAAGAATCTTGTAGTTAGGTAGGATCGGGGGGATAGGCTTCAAATAACACCCCTCGGTTATTTACACGTGAGACATAGTTGTTGTCCTTTAGGGAACCAAAATCCCCTAGTATTTTTTGACACGGTCACCACCAGTTTGTCAGCG
>LPNX010084438.1:64336-124638 GCA_001517045.1 Pseudotsuga menziesii | reverse complement strand
CGTCGCTTTCCATTTTAAATAATAAACCGATTACGACAAATTATTAAATGATTGATAAAACATTAGTAAATTATTAAATGATTGAAGCGTCGTCGCTTAAGCAACGCTTAGAGGAGGATAGCCGTCGCTTAAGCGACGCTTAGGAGGATAGACGTCGCTTAAGCAATGCTTGCAAGCCTAGCCATCGCTTAAGCGACGCTAATCACCATCATTACAAAAAAAAAATTATCTTCCTGATTTTTGGCACTGTTAAAATAAAAAATCTGCGCGCCGTCGGAAAAAACCGTCGGATTTTGGATCGAAATCTAGTAGTGTTAGATCCATATGGAAGATACTATGAACTTCCCTATAGGTCTCAAAACCATATCGTAAACATCATTCCCCATGATCAACTGTTACTCTTTGATCATAGCTTCTTTCATAGCTAGAAAGGTTAGCATCAATGATATCACCCAACTGTGTTACATAACTAGAGTGTGTCTGAGGCTTCTTACTTTGGTTTGGAAGTCTCGCCATTCTTTTCTTCATCTTGAGTTATATTTTGTACCCATGGTGGTCTTCATCCTTCGAGGTGGATCTACTGCTCTCTGAAACTCTTTCTTTCGTCACGGTGCCTATGACCTTGGGAGCTTCAGATTCATGTTTATTTGGGTGAATCTTGAATCGTCGTCACTTGTTCTTCGGAACAAGTCTCATCCTTCTTTTCTTGTAGGCAGTTGTCCGAGACCTTTCCTATAAGTCAAATGCACCAGTTGCATGGTTAGAACCATTTCATAGAACATATTCATAACGATGTTGTTGTACAGAAAAGTGTCCTATGGCTAGGGTCTAAGAGGCCATCAACATACTGGGGTTGAAAGAGAGATGCACAATGTTCAGCAAGCATATGTAAGCAAGTTTCAGAGATGAGAAAGGTCCACACCTGACTAACTGAAGGCTGGTCCAAGCTTTCTCTTCAATCCTCTTCTTGCTCCTCTTGCTCCAAGAGACCTGCAAAACGAATTATACCTTCCTCAAACCATTATGACCGCATATAAAGAAATGATAATCAAATAAATCTGAATAACATCATCATATGATCATAAACAGAAATTCAATCACACATTGAACAATGATTTGGGAAGAAGAAGGACATCACATCTTTATTAATCTTGAAAACAAGTACAAGTATACCTTCTCTTCAAGTTTGGCACCTCACGAAACCTTGATCTGGTTCTGATGCTTCTCTTCTCCAAAGAACTCAGGCTCCAAGCTCTGCAACACAAGGAGAAAGCTTCTAGGGCAAAGGTGTAGGCAAAGAGAGCTCCAATTCCTCCAGCATAACAATGCAGAAATTCCAAGTCCCCACTCATGGACCTCCCTACCTCTATTTATATGGTTAAGGAAGAGTTAGGGGTGAAGACAAAGTGGTTACAACTGAAGAAGTCAGTTGCATAACTACCCAAACTAACCGAAATTCAAAATGCGTGTTTTTTATATTTTTAAAAGGTATCCGCGGGTTGCATAACTGGACAGTCAGGGATACGAAAAGTATACGCGGGTTGCTAGTACAGAAAGTCGCGAATATGAGCAACTTTTTGTATTCACGGGTATGATATAGAGCAACTTGCGTGTCATTCGTGGGTATGCCTTAAGGAAAGTCACGAATGGACAAAAAACGCATTTTTAGGGTATTTCTGAGCATTTTCAGACTTTGGTTTCTTCTGGAAAGTTTTAGCTAACTGAAATACCTTTCCAACGGTATAGAGATGAGGTCAAACGGAGTTATAGAATTCAAGATATAGGTCCTCCAAGATAGGTGTTTTTTCAGTGACTTTCAGTGACGTTCATGAAGTGTCGTCATGGAAATGTCGACATGCGACAAAATCATGGGAAAGTGGTCACAGGCAGAGATGTGTCATTTTGAGCTATAATAGACGCATCATTTAACTGTTTAGCCAATACAACATTCATCCATATCTCACAGAAACTTTCTAGATGGCATAATTAAGATTGTGCACTAATCCAATATGTCAGCAAGGAGGTTTCATTCTATAAGATAAGTAGCAATGGAGAATTGTATAGCACCATGAGCTACTTACCCATCACATGCATATTAGTAGTATATTGTCATTAATGCAAACATTCTATCATGCATAACACATCAACTGAATATAAAAACAATATCATGAAATGACAATTGAATACTTATATTTTATTCATTTCATGGGTAGACTCCTTCATCCTTCTGCTTCATCATCTTCTTCATTCATGACATCATCATTTCTTATCCAAATGCTAAGATGGATAAGAGGTTCTTCAAGAATTGAGTTCTTCATATTCCTCATCGCTTGAGAGATATTCTTTGAATCGTGAGCGCTTGATCTTCAGTTGCTCCCATCTTCTCTTCTCTTATTATGAGTCAAGTTTATTCTTGTTTAAGGCTTTAGCCTCATTTCCCTTTGGAACTGGAAGCTCTCCACTTATTTAGGTGTCCAATTCATTTTCTTTAAGAACCAGTGAAATCCTATGCTTCCATGCTTGGAAGTTTTCAGCTTCACCAAGCTTGTCATAAAGCTAAGGTGCTGAGTCATTTTCAAATGAGAACCTCAAATGTAAATGGCAAAAGATTAGATCTTACTGGTTTGAGATGATCGTCCTAGTTCTGGATCTGGATAATTTAGGGTTTGTCAGAGAAACCCTAATTTTCAAAACTTGGAATCTTTCAAATCTGATTAGATAGAAGTATGTGCCTCCTGAAGGCGAGCTGAGTAGCATATTCATTTTCCCAAAACTGTGATCAGAATTGCAAAATATATGATGCCCTAGTTTTCTTTAGTTTCTTCTGCAGAATGCCTTATATTGTTTTTTATTTATCTCTAAAATTATTGCTCCTTGTGTCTGAAATTTCTTACTAAGGTATCCTCTTCTGTCCTCTATCCAACACCAAAGGTTTGATCCAAGTTGGTTTCACCAGTTGGGACTTATGCGTGTTTTACCAAGGTGACCTATTTCAGGACTGTTCAAAAGAGAGAACTTGTACAGACTTCCATGTGTCACTGTTTTATCTTAGGGGTTTGAAATTATTTCCATAGAAAGTACAATCCATTCCCTTTCTATAACATCTTGCGAAATTTCATTTGGACCTTCGTATCCCGAGATATAGCAATTCTCCCTAGGTAACCTGTTTAAGGATGAATCCTGAGAGAAGATGGAACCCTAACTTGGAGGAATCATATCTCCTAGAATATAGAGAATCTAAGGCTGAAACATTTACATAGTGTACATCAGGAATTTATCTTCGACCTTGAAATTTTTGGCTCCTGAGCCTTCTCTAATCTCGAGATATAGTGAATCTACCAAAACTACTAGTTTTAGTATTTTAGGGTTTTCAAGCATGAAACCATAATCTTCAATAGTTGTAGCTGTAGCACTGTTTCGGATGCACGGTGACTTCTTTCAGGGTGGCTATGATACCATGTTTAATTTTTAATGGTTATATCATATCTTAAAACATTTAGCATCATAACAGTATAACCATAAGCCAAAATATCACTGAAAGATAGACAAGCACAACCACACAAAAAGAACACAGATTTATCCTAGGAAAAACCCAGCAAAAGCTTCCTCAATATAGATGCTCCAAAAAGATAAAAGGTAAAACCCAAAAGACTGATCGTCCTTCTTCTCCAGCTACAACTCTTTCTCTCTCTCTCTCTCATGCGCTACATAAGTGAGTGTGTGTGTGTGAAATGAGGAGCGCCACACCTCTATTTATATTCTTCCATTCACTTAATATTAGACTCAGTTATGTAGGCTCAAGTAATCCTAATTCAGTTATGTACGCTCGAGTAACCACAACTGGGGTACTAATGACCTGACTTACAATGGAGGGGACTTCCTCATGACTTTAGGTAATTCTACCGATAGGAACATCGGGGTATAAAGTAATACAAGTAATTCTCCTGATAGGAACATCAGGGACCACAAAATATATTTAGAATATTCTTTTAAGTTACAATAATTCAACAAGACATAGATCCACCTTGTATTTTTGTGGCTATGGTCGATTGTTGAGCATGGATCCACCTTGTTCATTTATGGCCATGCCTCCTTTAGATTTGATATGGCGCCTTTTTGCATATTGAGCGACAATGATAGTTCCATAATTTATGCATATGTTGGATCCACCTGTATCTTTATGGTGATGATTTGTATATGTACTTGTATGTCCCAGAGATCAGTTTTTGTCTGACATTTATCTCTCTTTCATGTACCTTTGCTCGAGCCTTTTGATCTTGGATTCTCTGCTCTCTCCATATTCAGTTGTTTCCTTTATAATGTATTTTGGCTATCATCTTCTACTCTAACCTCATACATTAGGGGGCATCTGTTATAGCTCAAGATGACACATCTCTTCCTGTGACCACTTTCCCATGATTCCATCGCATGTCGACACTTCCATGACGACATTTCATGAAAGTCACTGAAATTCACTAAAAAAGCACCTAACTTGAAGGATCCATATCTTGAGTTCTGTAACTCTGTTTGATCTCTTCTCTACATCGTTGGAAAGGTATTTCAGTTAGATAAAACTTTCTAGAAGACACCAAAGTCTGAAAATGCCCAAAAGTACCCTAAAAATGATATCTTTTATGTATACGTGAGTTGCCTTAAGGAAACCCGCACAATGCACGTGATTTGTTATATATAATACTCACTTATGCCCTAAATAAACGACTATTTACATTGCATCCCGCGTATACCTCCTGCATACGTGACTGTAGTCTCTAAAACCCGCATATATCTCCTGTACATGTCAAAAAAAGATGTTTTTTGAAATTTGGGTAGTTTGGGTAGTTATGCAATTGAATCCCTCAATTGAAACTACTTTGTCTTCGACCCTATCTCTTCATAAAGGTATAAATAGAGGTATGGAGGTCCATGAGAGGGGGACTTGAATCTTTGCATTGTTATGCTGGAAGAATTGGGACTCTCTTTTCCCACACCTTTTCCCTAGAAGCTATCTCCTTGTGTTGCAAATCTTGGAGGCTGAGTTCCTTGGAGAAGAGAAGCAGCAGAACCAGATCAAGGTTTCGTGAGGTGCCCAACTTGAAGAGAGTGTATATTTGTACTTGTTTTCAAGATTAATAAAGATGTGATGTCCTTCTTCTTCCCAAATCATTGTTCAATGTGTATTTTAATCTCTGTTTTGATTATATGATGATGTATATCATATTAAGATCTCATATTACTCTGATTATCATTTCCTTTCATATATTCTATTTGGTTTGAGGAAGGTATAACTTGTTTTGCAGGTTTTTTGAGGAAGAGGAGCAGGGAAAGGGCTAGAGAAAGCTTAGACCAGCCTTTATTTTATCAAGTATGGACCATACTTATCTCTGAATCTTGCTTATATTTACTTGCAGAACTATATGCATCTCTCTTTCAACCCCAATACGTTGATGGCCTCTTAAACCCTAGCCATAGGAAACTTTCCTTTACAACAGTACACAAGACAAAATAAGATGAGATGATTCAAATGAAAAGATCTCATCCATATATATAGGAGGAAAAAAGGTACAATTACAACTAATGGACCCAAGCCGACATCACTAATATAATAATACTAATGAAAATTACCATTAATAGACCCAAGTCGACATCAATAATATGTAATGTGCCACAATATAGGGGATAATGTGCCAACATTTAGGGATTAAAACTACTAGTCATGAGGAGGTAGTAGTCCACTAGGTTTTGATGGATGCCATGGTTGAGTATGCTTCCATTACGACAAATGATGTATGGGATATAGTGATGAGGATATAAGGGAAACCAGTGGTGAGTTCAAGATGTATCTATAAGATCAAGCATGTTGCAGATGGAAATGTTGAGAAGTGCAAGGAAAGGTTTGTGGCTATAGGGTTCTACCAGAATGAGGGTGTATACTATGAGAAGACACTGACGCCAATAATCGGGTATACATCTATCAAAGTGTTTATATTTTTTGCTTCAAATATGGAGTGGAGTATTCATTAAATGGATGTGAAGACAACCTTGCTCAACTGAGTGATTGAGGAATAGGTGTACATTCAGAGAAACCTCAAGGATTTGAAGTGCATGAGAGAGATTCTCATGTGTTCAGGTTGAAGAAGGAATTATACAGACTCAAGCAGGAACCAATGGCATGGTACTCGAGGATTGATGGGTATATGTTAGCTATAGGCTTCATCAAGAATGAGGTGGATCTCAACTTGTATTATACACTTGTTGGAAATTATCCACTCATCTTAGTACTTTAGGTAGATGAACTATTCCTTACAAGGTCAGAGAAGTACATTGAGATCTACAAGTGCGATTCAGACTCGAAGTTTGAGGTGAACAACATCGGTATGATGCACTAATTTTTAATATTGGAAATGTGGAAGCAGACATGCAATATTTTCCTGGGACAAGGAAAATGTACAGTTGATATTTTAAATGGATTCAGGATGGTGGATTGCAGGCCTATGTATACACCTGTGATCAACAATCAAAAGAAGTTGGATGCTTCTGAGTTAAAGATGATTGATCATATAGTGTATAAGCAGTTGATGAGGTCCTTTATGTATCTGGTCAACACTAGGCCAAATATATTCTTTGTCGTGAATACCATGAGTCAATTTATGGTGGAGCCAAGGAGGGTGCATTGGGTCGCACTGAAGAATGTGCTCATATATCTACGAGGTATAGTGGAGTATGGATTGAGGTATGTCATTTTTGGGTCCTAAAATATCCATTTTTTACCACACCTATTATACCCTTTTTCCTTTTCCTACTTCATTCCTACACACCAGACAGATTTTTTCCCTCACATTGAGCCTTAAATATTTACGGGTATGATTAATTATTGCTTTATCTTATTAATGCCTAAGATTGTTATGTTCAGAACTCTATCTCTTGAATTATGCTAACACATCGTGATTCTATAAAGATATTTCAAGCTATGAGAAAGACAGGTGTAGCATCCTGGGTGGTCTGAAGAGAAGATGAGCTTTCGGTACCAGTTGTTCATCATTCCACAAACTAAGGTCATCATTCTACATGGTAACTACAATGAACTCAGCTGCAACAAACTTAGCTACAATAGCACGCCACTGCTTAAGGCATAGCTGCAACAGACAGGGTATCTTATCTGTCTATTCACAAACAGCTCGAGCAACAAGATTCCCTATATTCTCTACTTCCATTCAGCTTCACTCACAGTTGTAACACCTCGTTGTAACAAGGCAGCCTAAAAATCGTAGATCTTCATCGCTGCTCAATATTAATGGGTGAAGGTTATGATTGTTCATGTATAAATATGGGGAAACATTCTGAGCCAATGGTTGGTTGATTATTGATCATACTGTGTAAGCTGTGACAGTGAGTTGTACTTGTAATTCATCATTTTAATATAAGGAGAAGGATTCTTTAGATTTCTGCGTTTTAGCTTGTGCTAGTCACGGCGTCTGTATTCGAAGGCTGGGCCCGCCTTCCAACAGAGATCGTCGAGTTAATTAGATGTTTTGATTGTTTTTTTGTGTGGTGTGGAAATTTCAGTAAATGCATTATTTAAAGTTAGCTGCAACAATAATGGTTAATCATTGTGTTTCCTTTGATAGTCAATGTTTGCATTCCTCTTAAGCTGCAGCAGTGTGGTGTGACAGTCAACTATGTAGATTAGTTTCTATTATGCATGTGTGCCAATAGCTGTTACAGTCAAGCTCAACTCTAGTTTCTTTCAATTACTTGTCTTTCTTAAGTTTGCTAATTCAGTCAGATTATAGTTTAGAGTTTGTTTGGTTCAATTACTGTTGTTTCCAATTCTTAAATTAGTTAAATTAAACTAGTTATGATGAATTCAAATATAGTATGATAATGTTAGGATTTAACTTCTTGCAAAAGTAAGTCTAGTTATCTATTTATATATTCGTTAACTGTTGGATTGATATTTTAGGAAGGTAATTGCACTTCTGAATTCTTAGGTGGGTAATTTAGATTAGTTTAGCCATGGGAGGAGTTTAACTGAGAAGATAGGTAGGAAAGTTAATCTTTCATTCATTCAATCAGCTACTTAGTTTTTATGCAAAGACAGTGTGAATTATCTTTGAAATAAAAAGACTTCCCTGTGTTGACAATTTATATTGAGCATTCTGTATGTTGGTTGTAATTAACTAGCATATAGAGTGACCAACATTTTGGCGTCGTTGCTGGGTAAGATAATTGATAGACACAGTAGTAGTTGTATCTATTCATTTTTCTTCAATATATTCTAAGCTTGCATGTTTGGGTTGTATGAATTCAAGGACAATACAACGTGACATTCCCAGAACCCCTAGAACTCCCTAGAATACTAACTTTACGGGTGGTCAAGGTCATAACGGCATTCTAGCCTTGGAAAGGAGGACATTCATTGACGATCTAGTTGCCATAGCCAACTCTTCTACCAGGGCTCGCCGTCAGGGGCCATCCTCTGTCAGAAGAAGCTCGGTTACTCCTAGACTAGAAGCATCAGTTTCCATGGTGGGGAACACAAGAGAAGCTACAACACCATCTAGTGTCCCTACGGACGAGGATAGATCAAGTGTTGTGGGAGGAGGTGAGCCAGAGGTGGTTTACAGAATTGATGGGAAAGAGGTCACAAAGGAAGAGTGGTTATAGCTTCAGCTAGAGTGGGAAAATTAGAAGAAGAAATGACAGGAGAGAGCAGAGGAAAAAATGAATAACGGACATGATCTTCATGATCATGAGGAAGGAGTATGGGATAACCATCATAATGATGGTAACCCTCCTCTTGAGGAGACTATTACCACACTTTAATCTCCATTTGATGGCCTATTGGTCAAGCTCCCATGAATAAAATTTCATCATCGGTATTACCATGATTTCATGGGAAAGCCACAAAGGACCCAAACAAGTTTTTTTTCAAATTTGATATCCTCTGCCGCAGCTACGAATACACATCCAGTGAACAAAAGTTAAAACTTTTCCCTACTACTCTGAAGGGCAAAGCTCTGTGATGGTTTATAAGCCTCGGTGGTGAGACTGTCACCGCCTGGGAACAAATGAAGCAGGTGTTCCTTGGAAAATAACAAGAGTATTGCAGGACCAAAGACAAAATTGAAGAACTATTTAAGATTATGCAGAAAGAGGAAGAAAGTCTGGAGGAATTCGTTGAGAGACTTATGTACAATGTACAGAGAGTAGGAAAAACTGACATGGGGAAAGATGTGCTAAAATTTATCTTATTACATCGAATCAGAGAAGATTGCCTAGATATGTTGAACTTGTTGGGAAAGGGGGATATTTTGAAAAAATACTTTGAAGAAATCGTCGACTTATGTCTAATACACTCAAGAGGATCCTCCAGAACCAGCAATCGTGACAAAGGACTGGACTGAGATGTCTTCAACAGAACACATAAGTCATCCAATGAAGGAGCCACTCAGGAAGAAATAGGAAGCCTTCTTGAGAACTTCAAAACGTAGATGATGAGCTCCATTTCCTCATAAATGGATGTCCTAAGGGCAAAGCAGAGGAAAGTAGTAGCATACTTGACACTCGATGTATTCTTTCCAATATCATAAAAAGAAACACCCACTGAAGGAGTGTCCACTTTATAAAGTGGAAGTATGCCAACTCTATGATCTGAACCATGATATTAAGTAATGTTCTTCACTTCCCTAAGTGAAGGCAGTCCTGCACGAATCTACTCCTGATGTGGAACAAGCTTACTTCATTGCTCAGAAGAAGCCCTGGCAGCCTCGAAATCAAGGTATGAATCAAGACCCATCACCTTTCTGGAATAATATGAATAATATGAATAATATGAATCACATGAATACACAACTTCCTTCATATTATTCTAACAAGCAATGGCATCCATCTCAAACTTTTATGCAGAATCCTAACTCTTGGTCACCATGGACACCACAACAATCAAACCAGCTAACTTCCTGGTCTCCTAGGTGGAGGAACTCCCATCCACGAAATCAGTTTACTCATAACCAACCTCCTCATCAACAATTTCCTCATCAACAGTACCCTCCTCAGGAATACCCTCACCAAAAGTACCAGTAGCTGCAGCTGCAACTCCAAAAAAATGTTGCACCAATGAACATGCCAATACGACCGCAGCTTCCTACCTAACCTAATCCTAACCAAAATAATAATAAATCAATTCACCAGCTTGAGACTTCCAACATTCTTGCTTACTCTATTACTTCAGTTCCCTGCAATGATATACGCTTACGATCATGGAGAATAGTGGAGCCCTTAGTCATTGAAGATGTCCCATATTCGGTGAATGAAGCGAGAATGAATCAACAATACCCATCCAACATAGCAACCCCCATCATTAAGGATGTTGAAATTCCTACTGAGACATCGATTGAACCACAAAGAGAAACATTCATCGAAACACAACCTACATAACTAATTAGAGAACCGCCATACCCTAAACGAGTGACACTACATAAAATAGTGGAAGAACCTCAATTTAACCTCTTAGGGGAGTTAAAAAACTTATATGTCAAAATTCCATTGTTGCAGGCCCTTCATGATGTGCCTATCTATGCCAAAATAGTCAAGGATCTGTGTGTAAGAAAACCAGGTAGAAAGCCTAGGGTTCCTCCCACTATCCATGTCTTAGGAAAACTTTCTGAACTAATAATGGGAAAAAATATCTTGGCCAAATATGACAATCCCGGGAACCCTACTATAACAGTACATATTGGGAACACTCAGTAAGCGTAGCTGTTAAACATTATGACCATAGAAACTGTATGAAAACAGGGGCTTACCAACCTTCCACGAACCCCTACTATTTTAGAACTTGCTAACAAGTCCATCATCAAACCCGAGGGAATCTTGGATGACCTCGTTGTCTTAGTGGATTTGTGGGAATACCCTGTAGACTTCTTGGTTTTACAACCGAATTCATAGCTAGGGGGACATCTACTAATCCAGGAAAGACCTTGGTTAGCCACAGCAAATGCTTGCATCATCTGTTGGTCTGGGTATATGACTATCTTAGATGGGACCAATACAAAAAGCCTTACCTTGTACCCTCCATCTCGACCTAGCTTAGAAACTGAAACTCCATTATGGATGGAACCGGAAGAGGACGAAGTCATTCAACCTTTAATAACGATAGGGAAAGCTTTAACCTTCAAATATGAAACAATGGACGATTCTATTAATAGTTTCATCAATGAGCCTGCATCCATTAATAAACATGTTTCCTAGATCTTAAACAATACTCTAGATGAATAAAAACAAGAAAATAGTACAGAGGAGACCTTAGTCAATGACACCAACATAATTCTAGTACTCAAGAATTCGAAAAGCATTCCAGTTGAGATAGAGCCAAGAAAACACTAAACATCAATTTGAATCTCACTCTTGATGAACCAAAATTCATGGTCACTCTTCTGAAATGGCACAACAAATATTTTTCTTTGGAAGAAACAGATATGAAGGGTATCCCTTCTTATCTGTGCACCCATCACATTTACATTAAAAGTGACTCTCGACCTGTGTGCCAACCACAACGAAGGATGAACCCTAACCTAAGGGACATAGTGAAAGAACAAATCCAAAATCTCTTGGAAGCAGGGTTTATATATCCCATCTCAGACAACGAGTGGGTTTCTCCACTTGTGATAATGTCGAAGAAGAACAAGAAATGGAGAGTCTGTGTGGATTAAGCAATGCAGAAAAACCATTTTCCCTTACCTTTTATCAATCAGGTACTTGATACCTTGTCTAGAAGAAATTTTTTTCCTTTCTAGATGGATTCAGTGGTTACAATCAAATCTAGATCACTCCCGAGGACCAAGACAAGACTACTTTCACCTGTCCCTGGGGTACCTTTGCATATAGGGTACTTCCCTTCGGTTTATGTAATGCACCTCCCACCTTTCATAGAGCTATAATTGGGATCTTTACGGAGACGGCTAATGACAACATGGATATTTTCATGGATGACTTATCTTTGATCACTGAAAAGTGCCATATGATGATGAGCGAGGTTGTAGTTCTAGGGCACTTCATCTCTACTAATAGTATCTAGGTAGGTCCATCCAAAATCAGGGTAATTGAAAACATATCCACTCCTGGAACACAAAAAGAGGTATGTAGCTTATTAAGGCGTGCTGGTTATTACAGAAGATTCATAGAAAAATTTTCCAAACTAGCCTCTCCTTTATTTACTTTGTTGATGAAGGATGTACAGTTCGATTGGAATGATGCATGACAAATAGCATTCATTGAACTTAAGAAGAGGTTATCTACCGCTCCTATCTTAAAGGGCCTAATTGGGCTCTGCCTTTCCATATCTCCTCAAATGCCTCCGATACTACCATTGGAGCAGTGTTGGGATAGCAGGAAGGTCATGCCTCATGTGCAATTTACTATATCAGTAAAAACTTGGCCCCTATTGAACTCAATTACACTGTCATGGAAAATAAATTTTTAGCCATTGTCTATTCCATCAATAAATTCAGACACTAAATTACTGGATACCCCACTTTTTTGCACACTGACCATTCAGCCATTAAATACTTAATGAATAAACCTCTCACAAATGCTAGAGTAACTAGATGGTTGTTATTGTTATAGGAATTTGACATTACAATTATTGACAGACCTAGGAAGGAAAATGTTGGTGCTGGATTTTTATCTTGACTTACTAACAATGATGATAGATTACCACTTGAATATTCCTTCCCAGATGAACATTTGTTTGCAGTTTCAATTCATTTCCCTTGGTACGCATAAGTTGCTAACTATTTGGATGTAGGAAGCTTCCGACACATTTGTCAAAGAGAGAGAAAAGAAGAATTATTCAACAAAGTGCATGGGATTGCTCGATAGATGGGCATCTTTTCTACACAGGTCTTGATCTTGAGATAGAAAGATATGTAAGGGAGGATGAAGTTTTCAGTATCTTGAAGGCTTGTCACGATGAGCCCTGTGGGGGACATTTCGTGGACAACAAACATGTCATAAGGTATTACGAATGGGATATTATTGGCCAACAGTTTTCACAGATGCAAATAAGTATGTTCAGGCTTATGATAGTGGTCAAAGAATGGGCCATCCCAACATAGTAAATGAGATTCCTCTTAAACCACGGTTAGTGGTTGAACCTTTTGACAAATGGGCCCTGGATTTTGTTGGGCCTATCAACCCTCCCTCGAAGTAGAAAGTTTACATCTTAGTTTGCACTGATTATATGACAAAATGGGTGGAAGTTGTAGCTTTGGTCAAGGCCAATGACCAAGTTGTAATAGATTTCCTATATGGAGAAATCTTCACTCATTTTGGAGTACCCAAGGAGATAGTCATAGATGGAGAACTACAGTTCATGTCCCACAAACTGGAAGCTCTGTTACAGAAGTACCACATTTAGCACATGATAAATTCACCATACCATCCACAAGCCAATGGCCAAGTGGAAAGTACCAATAAAGTAATTGAATATATCCTCACAATAACAATCAGAAGTCATCGCAGAGACTGGGACGACAGACTTCTAGAGGCACTGTGGGCATATCGCACCACTTGGCACAACACTATGGGCTTCTCACCATATGACTTGGTGTATGGTAAGAATGATGTCTTTCCCATTGAATTTGAAATCAAAACTTTAAATAAAATTATGGAGGCAAACTTAGATTTAACAGAAGCTTAGAGGAACATATTGAATCAGTTAAATGAACTCAATGAGAAGTTCACAGTTGTTGTGCATGAAACAAAGTTAATTCAATAGCAGCAATCTAGGTGGCATGATCGGTTCATAAAGAAGAAAGTATTCTGTGAGGGAGACTAGGAATTATTGTATGATTCTAGGTTCAAAAGGGACTTTAAAGGTAAGTTGCGAACAACATGGTTGGGACCATACCAAATAAACAGGGTGTTTGATAATGGCACAGTTCGCCTGGTCACTATTGATGAAGATCAAACGCCATTATTTGCTAATGGTCACAGCCTGCAACTGTATCATAAGTGAATATCAAGGGACGCATTTATCTTGCATGTTGCAGCTGATCCAGAATATCAGTTCATGTAAGGGAAGGAATTTTTCTCTGCCCCTGTAAATATTTAAAAAGGATGTTGTGATTTCCACACAAGAATATGTACATAAATAAGTTGATGCTTTGTTTTATTTTTATTCTCTTTTCTTTTACATTTGATCGGTTTCCTTTTCAAAGAATATGTGCAGGAATTTACTTAAGGAGCAGTGGTCATGACTGGACCTAAATGACTGCAGACGCCCTAGCCTATTTTCCTATTTCGGAAAAACTCCTTGAAACAATGATGAACAGTTCAGTTGCAGCAGATGATTAGCTAAAACTTTGTCTAGTTTCTCATTTTTCGTAGTTGTGACTACCTCAGACTTGTTCCATTGCACAGCTATGAATCCACTAAATATTTACCCTTTTTCTATTTCGCAGTTGTGACTCCGCCAAGCTTGTCCATTACGCAGTTGTGACTCCATCAAATTTAGTCGATTTCCCTATTTTCACAGCAGTGACTCCGCCAAAGTTGTCCTATTCTCCAGCTACGACTCCGCCAAATCTAGTCGATCTACCTATTTTTGCAACTCTGACTCCACCAAACTTGTCCTATTCTCTAGCTGTGACTCTGCCAAATTCTGTCAATTTCCCTATTTCCGCAGCTGTGACTCCACCACACTTGCTCCATTTCCCAGATACGATTCCACTATATGTTTCCTACCTTTCCTACTTTCACAACTGTGACTCCTCCAGATTTATCCACAAAATGGCTGCAAATCCTCCAGATTTATCTACAAAATGGTTGTGACTCCTCCAGATTTGTCAACAAATCTTGTCATCCATGACTTTGTTGGGTTCCGACTCACTTCACGGCTCCAATTATATTTCCGTCAAGGACGAAAAGATAGCTCTTAATTCGTTGCGGGTAATATCGTAGCAGCACGCATGCAATTACATTTTAAATTGATGGGTGCGATGACACGCTGAACTATTATGGAAAGTCACGGTTCATCTTATATCGCAAAGGTACGGATTCTGACCATCTACATGATTAGGTGCAAATTGGATTTGACAAAATTCATCATGCCTTAAATTTTTGTACCCATCATTAGACCCGTACTCATTTAACTGACAATCGACACATCTAAACAGGTACTTGAGCTTATCACACAACCGTCACCTTTTTCCTAATCTGTGCCAAATCTTTCCAATTATTCCCTGCCCATAACTATAATAACTTTCCTAATTTATCCAACCTCGACCTCGGTTGTTCGTTGCATGTTCCTGTGCTGTAAATTTTGTTTTGGGGCCTGTAATTTGTTGATTTTATACCATAATTTAGAAGGAGAGACGATATGGGTATCCCAGCCTGACATCAACCTATGGAAACAGGGCTTCTACGTAGAAACGCGAAGGTTTTTTCCATTTTCGAAGCAGTTGGAAGGACTGAGTACTTTCAACACTTAAATGGTTTTCATACAGAAAAAACTCTACAGTTTTCCATAAATTTGACAGAAACCCATTCAAAAGTTAGAGGTCTATGCATAGAAGTCACTGCAGAAATTGTGGTCGAAGTTACTGGTCTACCTCAAGTAGGAAAGACCTGGTTTGGAAGAATAACCCAAAATGCGGTCGCAGTACATGATTTTATGGGAGCTAGTGAACATGTTCAACAAGGAAGGCGGGGATAGCACTACAATCATTGCCTCATCCTTGGAATGAAGTGGCAGTCTTCCTAGAGAAGTATATCACTTGTGAAGGTAGGTACCAAACTGAGTTTCCCCTATTATCTCATCTACGCCATAGAACTCTACTCAACATACCATTTTACTTGTTCAAATACCTGCATTGCATGGCAGGGTTTGTAAGATCATCCCGGCACCCACTTGCTTCCCTTACCCATCATGGCCTCATTAAAATACTTATCTTAAGGGCCTTAACACAGCAGAACCGAACATGGGCACATTTTACTGCTCAACCTCAAATAATTTGGAATGAGACATCCTTTCCGCACTCCACCTTCCACATTCCCCCTTTCTCCTTTCACTGCGGAATGAGACATAGTCATTCAACCACTTTTCTCCTTCCGTCGCCGAACTTAGGAATCAAAACTCAACATTTGACGGAATCATTAAACCACATTCTGCCTTCTGCCTTCCGCTACAGACTGTGGGCATCAGAAACTCAACAACGACACCTTCATTTGTTCACCTTTCCACCTTTTCTCCTTCCACTGTAGACCTCGGAAGTCAGAAACCTGCGAAACGATCACTTTGTATTTCGACTTTTTCGCCTTTCAACTTTTGGATTTCCACCTTCCACTGCATACCTTGAAAATCGGAAAAACAACTTTTTACCTTAATGTTTTTCCCATTTTCCACCTCCCATCTTCCACCTTTCCCAGGCAGATTTCAGGGTGTAGAAAACCAACATTCTGCCTCGACTTTTTCCCATTTTCCATCTTCCGTCTTCTACCTTCTGTATGCGTATTCCAGGGTGCGGAAAACCAACATTCTTACCTTAGGATAGCTACATTTTTTACCCTGTAACCAAGCTTCTAGCCTCTATGATCATAAGAAAAATGAAGTGGAAATACAAGGTATAAATAGACGCAAAATAAGGGACATTTAATCAACAGTAAACTCTGCTTAATTCATCCATAAGCATTCAACGTAATCAGTGAATTCATAAGCAAATACATTGCAGAAATAAAACAACAGAGAATACTTATCTTGAAGATGAAGCTATCCGGAAACTAGCTATGTCATTGCAATGTTCCACCCAACCATAGGACAGTTGTGTTCATTAATCTTTCAACACAATTGCCACTCCCGAGCTGGGCATGACTTCCACAAGGAACTAGGGAACGCAAGCTCACACATAGCTAGAACACATCAAACACAGTCAAACTAACCTATAGTTTGGTTTCACAAACTGTCCAGCCATGCCAATACATAATTGGGTTTAACAGGATGCAGCAAAACAAGCCAATACACTGATGGGTTTAACAGGCTATTCAGCCAAGCCCGCTAACAGTTGGGTTTTACAGACTGCACATAGTCAACCCAACATTCACATTAAGGACCATCCCAGCCAACTAACAGATGGGTATAACAGGATACTCAGCCAAGCCATCTCACTACTGGGTTTAACAGGTTGTCCAGCTAAGGATTACACATGGCCAAATGCACAGAAAGACACAACCAAGCCAATATCAAATTGGGTTTAACAGGATGCCCAGCCAAGCCAATATACAATTGGGTTTCATAGGCTGTCAACCAAGCCAATCTACGTTTGGGTTTCACAAGTTGTTAAGGCAATGGAAAGGAAGAATGGCTAAGATAGCGGCTCATTCAAGAGCTAGGGACACCTCCATAAGATCTATCTAGCCTGGCATCCACATTACCTGCACCCCAACACGAGGAAGTATCCCCTTCTCTGCTACATAGTCCCTCAAGATATACCTTCCCTTCTAGTACTCTTTAAGGCGTGCATAGAAGATTCACCAACCACTCTTATCTTTTTGTGAGGTTCCTCTCTTCACTAGGTTTCACAAGCCCATTCAACGTATCTTCCACTCCTAATTCTTGCATACAGTTCAGACCCAAACCAGGGCACGCATAACAGTAAGACATGAGGAGACACAACAACACAGGGCTCCAGTCTATAACACAGATAACTAGGGTTCCACACCACTCTATAACTTAGAGAAACATTGTAACACAACATCCAGGGTTCCAACAATGGATAGGTGAAGAGATACCCTACAGAACAACCTGTTCTGCCACTCAAGATAGTGAAGAATCATCCTAAACAACAACAATCCACACTGAACCAAAATGAACAACTCTCGACCACACTGAACAACACGTGAATGAACAAACGCCTCTATGAATAGCAATGAACCCCCAGAACCCCCCTCCAGGATGAAAGAAGAATGATCAAAAAAATTTGGGCAACTGAGGGATAATGGGTTGGAAACACATTCACATGCTTACTTGTGTCAGAGGCAAGAATGTGGCTTCTTAAACTGCATGTTGGCTCAAACACAAAACCAACTGCCATGGCAGGTTCTTCCCAAGACATTAACTACCTCTACCACTCTTCTGGAAGAATTCAATGATTGAGTACAAAGTACAAAAAGGGTAGTTTGACATCTGGTCTCACCCTATTGGCTCGGGATTTTGACTAACTCCCCTCCCTATTCCTTGTGAAATCATGCCCCCATATTAGAGGAAATTTCAACTCAAAATGGGCCTCCTAAAATGAACTAATAAAATAATAGTTAAAATAATAAAATAATATTTATTAATTTTGGAGGAAGAAAAGAAAAAAACTACTTTTTTGTTTGTATTTTTGACATATCTCCCCGTGTTTTTACTCAAATTTCGATCGGGAGAGCTCGTTGGATGCGGAATTAAGTTCCGCATCCAACGAGTACCCACTCAGCATACTTTTGACGGACCACAAAAACAAGAAATATCTGAAAAAACGGAATGATGATGTCATCATTCCGTTTTTTCAGGTATTTCTTGTTTTTGGGGTAGCGGGGTCCGTCAAAAGTATGCCGAGTGGGTACTCGTTGGATGCGGAACTTCATCATCATTCTGTTTTTTCAGGTATTTCTTGTTTTTGGGGTAGTGGGCTCCGTCAAAAGTATGCTGAGTGGGTACTCGTTGGATGCAGAACTTAATTCCGCATCCAACGAGCTCTCCCGATCGAAATTTGGGTAAAAACACAGGGAGATATGTCAAAAATACAAACAAAAAAAGTAGTTTTTTTTATCATACCTATCCCCAAATTTATATTAAAAAAGTGTTTAAGACCTATACGGTATTTCAAATTTAAAGCAATTTCATTGGCTAACACATGATGACATGGAATTTGAATAAAAGTTAAAAGACCCATTTTGAGTTCAAATTTCCTCTAATGTCTCTTACATTGCAGTGCATAGCTAGTTGTGGTGTTACATGATGACTTCAACATGTAATGTGTTTGACTTAGCACTATAACCATCGGAATCAACCTTAATTTCCAACACACAAAACACCAAATCAATGGCAGGTCCTTGGTCTTAAGCTCTGATTTCAATACAATATATACATCATGTACAATTTCAATACCATGGGGTCAAAACCAGGGTGTTACATTCTCCTCCCCCTTCATTAGCACTCTCCTCAGTGCTTTACAAAATTGAACAAAATTGGATGTGCCAATCACATGGCATCCTCCAACTCCCACGTAGCCTCATCCGGGTCATAGTGCTTCCACTACACCTTTACATGTCCAACAGCTTGATTCTAGAGCACTGTGACCTTCTTGTCAAGGATGCGCAGTGGCTCAGTTTGGAACTCTCCCCTAGGTTCCACCTAGATCACATCCCAATTTATCACATGGTTAGGATCATGTGCATATTCTTAAGAAAAGAAACATGAAAAACATTATGAGCTCTGGTGCTAGTAGGCAATGCAAGTCTATATGCAACTGGCCCTATTCTTTCAAGCACTTCAAATGGCCCACAATATCTATATGACAACTTGGCACAACTTCCAAGCTTCAAGGAACTCTTCCTTGGCCTCACTCTAAGGTAAACATGATCCCCAACACTGAACTCTCTATTCACTCTATGCTTATCTGCATAGCTCTTTTGTCTATCTTGGGTTGCTTTCAGGTTCTGTCTGATCTCTGCAACCTCTTGCTCCATTTCCTTGAGAAATTCTGGACCAAGCACAATCTTGTTCATTGGATTATCCCAAGTCATTGTTGTCCTACACCCTCTTCCATCTAGAGCTTCATATGGACTCATTCCCAATGATGCTTGATGTTCATTATTATATGCAAATTCTACCAAGTGTAAATAATCCTCCCATTTGGATGGTTTTTCCATTACATACATACGAAGCATGTCTTCTAGCACCTAATTCACTCTCTTTGTTTGTCCATCGGTTTGAGGATGGTAGGAGGTGAAAGTTCAAATTTGTACCCAAATCTACAACAAACCCTTCCAAAAATTGGAAGTGAACTTGGTATCCCTGTTAGATATTATTTCCTTAGGAAAACCATGCAACCTGAAAATATCCTTCATGAATATTTTTGCAATGGAATCAGCCTTATACGTGAACTTAACCAGTATAAAATGCGATGCCTTTGTCAACTTGCAAACAACAACCATGATGGAATCATGTTGTCTCACAGTCATTGGCAATCCTGTAATAAAATCCATGAAAATAACTTCCCATTTCCATTATGGGACTGGCAAAGGCTGCAATGAACCTGCTGGGTGTTGATGCTCAACCTTCACCTACTAACATTTCATGCACATAGAAATATATTCAGCAATGTATTTTTTCATTCATGGCCAAAAATATTGCTTTCTGACTGTAGCAATTGTCTTCTGATATCCTAGGTGACCAGAATATGGAGCCTGATGGAATTCATCCATAACAATTCTCCTCAGGTCTGCCACATTTGGATTATAAATTTTGTTCTTATAGGTAAGAAGTTCATCTTCTTCCAATTTATATCCCTCATACTTCTTTTCAAGGCTTTGCTACTGCAACTTGTCCCTTATCTACACATACATTTCATCCTCAGCAACATGATTAATAATATGTTGTCTCAAATCTGATTGGCAAGTACTAAGAGATGCCACATGCATTTCATGAACCTTCCTGCTGAGTGCATCAGCCACTTTATTTTCTTTTTCTTGTATATGTTTGATTTCAAAATCAAACTCACACAAAAACTCCAGCCATCTCGCTTGCCTAACATTTAAAGTTGGTTGATCAAACAAGTATTTCAGACCATGGTGGTCTATGCTTAGCTCAAATTTTTTTCTCATCAAGTAATGCCTCCACATCTTGAGAGCATGTACTATGGCTGCAAGTTATAAATCATGAGTACCATGGTTCTTATCATGCTCCTTCAACTTTATGGACTCATAGCATACCATGTGGTTGTCTTGCATAAGAATCCCTCCAAGTCCTTGATTGCATGCATCAATACACACCACAAAGTCTTTTTCTGGGTCTGCAATTTTTAGAATTGGTGCACTTGTAAGAAGATTCTTCAACTACTGGAAGCTTTCTTCACATATTGGTGTCCATTCAAACTTTATCCCCTTATTTTGCAAAGAAGCGATTGAATGTGCAACCTTGGAGAATCCTTCAATGAACCTCATGTATTATCCTGCAAGTCCCATAAAGAATATCACATATGTCACATTTCTTGGAGTTGACCAATTCATAATGGCTTCAATATTCTCAGGGTCCACATATATTCCTTTGTTTAAGATAATGTGACCCAAATAATGAATTTTACCTTTATAAAAGTCACAGTTGCTCAGCTATGCATACAACTTATGCTCCCTTAGCAAATTCAATGCCGTTCCCATATGTTCTTCGTGGTCTTCTTCATTCTTCGAATAAATAAGAATCTCATCTAGGAATACAAGAACAAACTTGTCCAGATACTTGCTGAAAACACTATTCATGAGACACATGAATGTAGCTAGTGCATTTGTGAGACCAAATGGTACCACTACAAACTCATAGTGTCCATACCTTGTTCTGAAGGTTGTCTTATGAATATATTCATCATTGATTCTTACCTGATGGTAACCAGACCTCAAGACAATCTTTGAAAATACCTTTGCTCCTCTCATTTGGTCAAAAAGGTCATCAATTCGAGAGGTAAAGGGTATTTATTCTTCACAGTAAACTAAGTGTCCCATCTTTATTTTTCACAAACAGAACTAGTGCTCCCCAAGGAGACACACTTGTCTTGATGTACTTCTTTTGCAACAATTCTTGCAACTGCATCTTCACCTTTAACAATTCTAGTGTGCTCATCCTGTAGGACGTCTTAGACACTGATGCTGCTCCAAGCACAAGGTCAATTGTAAAATCAATGTCTCTCTTTGGAGGAAGTCCTGAAATCTCATCAAGAAAAAAATCCCTGAATTCTTGCAATACATGATATTCCTCCAATCTAGGAGTTTCATTCTCTGTTGCCTCCAAAACATGGGCTGCATATAATCTGCAACCTTTCCTACAAAACTTCTTCAGCTGCATTGATGAAATCTTCCTAACATAAATTACTTTTGGAACACCTCTTACAACCCTTGGGTTTCCTTCTTCATCCATGCATTCAAAAGTCTTATTGTAACATTCAAGCTTAACTCTGTGCACTTCTAACCAATCCATTCCAATGAGAATATCATAGGAACCAAGTGGTAGAACATTCAAGTTTTCATAGGTGACTAACCCATCCATGGCTAATGTACATTTCTCTACCACTTCACTAACTTTTCTCTTGGTTCCAGTGGCTAGCTGAACTAAGCAAATTTTTCTATGCTTTAATTTCTTAAAAGCACTAATCTCAACAATTCTAGGACTGCATAAATTCCAGGGATGGTCCTTGCTACTTGACCCACCATTTTAGCTCCTTGGATATTATGAGCTTGCCTTACATACCCATTCTCAAGCGAACAGTTCCTGCACATATGATTTTCTACGCATCTCCAACATTGGAGTGGTTCTCTTGGATCCTTTGGATCTTTTGGCCTGTCTCCCATCACTCTGGTTGGCTTAGTCACAGCTTGTGATGGTTACCTCTGCTGATTTCGGAAGTGAGAAGGTTTGAAACCTTTCTTCCTTTGGTCAAACTTTTCATTCTTCTTGTCCTTCCATGCCTTATGGATATCCGGTTTTCTTTTGTTATAATCGTAGCAATACTTGGCCTTTTTTATAGCCTCTTCTAGAGTTCTAGGTTCACCAAACTCAATTATGTCTTTGTATGACTGAGCCTTGAGATATCCCACTCAGAAAATGTTGAATTTTCACTTTATCATCTCTAATGTACCTGACATACCTCAACGACTCCAAGAATTTGTTTGCATATTCTTCCATGGTCAACTGTCATAATCTCAGCTCATGGAATTCTTTAATCTTGTCATCATAGTAACTGTCAGAGAGGTACTTCTGCTTGAAATATCTTCTTGAACTACTTCCACACGATCTTTCTGTCATTGATCTTCTTCACTTGCCTGAGGTGCCCCCACCATATAGATGCTATTACATCCAGATTGAAGATGGCTACCCTTGCCTTCATATTTCTTGAGTAGTCTTGGACTTGGAAATACTTTCTCATCCCAAGAAGCCAAGCTTCAGCTTCTTGACCGGTCTTTACCTCACTATTGAAGGTAGGAGGCCTTGCCTTCTTAAATTCATCACATGAACTATTCTGGTAATGCCTCTTCCTCTTATTCATGCGGGATGAAAATATTGAACCCCTAGTGGATTCTTCAGAGTCAGATGATCCACTAGAAGACCTCTTTCTTCTTCTGGTACTACTCCTACTTCCTTCCGGATTTACTACCGAATGCCCAGGGTTCATCCTCCTTTGGATTTATGTCAAACTTTGTAGCATGGCTGCGTTCAACTGATTATGCTCTTCCTGATCCTTAATCATTTGTTCATTGTCTTCTCTACAACTTTGCAATCCCACCCTTCGGCTTCTCATGGTGGCTGCAATATCTGGCAGAGTCTCTTGATATCTCCTTCCATTGGACTCTATTTCAGCATTTCCAACCCAAATTTTTTCCCCCATAGCATATGCCTTGTGCTCATAGAGATCATGTGCATCATTCATGTTGTAGGTTCTCATGGTCAAGCCAAAAACCAACTTTTCCAAACTACACTATGACTCTGCAAAAATGTGTTAATGAACACACTGTTAGACAATCTCATAATTTTAAAAACCACTTATCGACTTATCATAGCAATTTTTCTCTTTGCAAACTATTCACTTGGCCCATCTAGGCTCAATGTTGTAACCAATAGCTTGAATACCACATTGTAGTGTCCCCTCCCGCCTCAAAAGGAGAATGTGACTACTAATCCTACTCTGATATACCACGATATACATGAACCTGGTTCCCATACACCTAACAGATATGCGGAATAATTTTAAATTTCTCTTTACTATCTCTTTAACAAAGTCATGGGTCATGTAACATCCTCTAACATTCATTCTTAGGCTTAAAACCCAATCTAACAGTCATTCCTCCATCAACAGATCCACTCTGTAATTGTAAAGGTCATCTTCACACTGAACCCGTCCTTTTCGTACCCCACCTTCTGCATTCCCCCTTCTGCCTTCCGCTATGGAATACGACGGAGTCATTCAACCACTTTCTGTCTTCCGCTGTGGAACTTGGGAATCAGAAACTCAACATTTGATTGAATCATTCAGCCACATTCTGCCTTCAGTATTCCTCCTTCTTCCTTCCATCGTGGACTGCGGGAATCAAAAACTCAACAACAACACCTTTGTTTGTTCACCTTCCGCTTTTTGCCTTCCGACTTCCACGTTTCTGCCTTCCGCTGCAGACCTCGGAAGTCGAAAACCTATGAAACGATCACTTTGTATTTCGACTTTTCCTCCTTCCGACTTTCGGCTTTCTACCTTCTGTTGTGGACCTCAGAATCGGAAAAAAAAAAACTTTTTACCTTAACCTTTTTCCCATTTTCTGCCTCCTGCCTTACGACTTCCGTAGGCGGATTACGGGGTGTGGAAAACCAACATTTTACCTCGTCTTTTTCCTGTTTTCCACCTTCCACCTTTCGCAGGTAGATTCTGATGTGTGAAAAACCAACATTCTTACCTTAGGATAGCTACATTTTTTACCTTGTAACCATGCTTCTAGCCTCCATGATCATAAGCAAAATGTAGTGGAAATACAAGGAATAAATAGATGCAAAAGCAAGGACATTTAATCAACAGTAAACTCTACTTAATTCATTCATAAGCATTCAACATAATCAACACATTCATAAAAAAATACATTGCAGAAATAACACAACAGAGAATACTTATCTTGAAGATGAAGTTGTCCTGCAACTAGCTATGTTGTTGCAACGTTCCACCCAACCATAGGCCAATTGTGTTAAGTAATCTATCAACACAACTGCCACCCCCGAGTTGGGCATGATTTCCACAAAGAACTAGGGAACACAGGCTCACACATAGCCATGACACATCAAACACAATCAATCCAACCTATAGTTGGGTTTCACAGACTGTCCAACCAAGCCAATACAATGCTGGGTTTAACACGCTATTCAGCCAAGCCATCTAATAGTTGGGTTTAACAGAGTGCACACAATCAAGCCAAAATTCACATTAAGGACCAGCCAAGCCAACTAATAGATGGGTTTAACAGGATATTCATCCAAATCCATCTCACTATTGGGTTTAACAGGTTGTCCAGCCAAGGATTACATGTGGCCAAATGCAGAACAAGACACATCCAAGCCAATATCCAATTGGGTTTAACAGGCTACCCAACCAAGCCAATATACAATTGGGTTTCATAGGCTGTCAACCAAGCCAATCTACATTTGGGTTTCACAGGCTGCTAAGGCAGTGGAAAGGAAGAATGGCTAAGCTAGTGGCTCATTCAAGAGCTAGGGACACCTCCACAAGATCTATCTAGCCTGGCATCCACATTACCTGCAACCCAACACAAGGAAGTATCCCCTTCTCTGCTACACAATCCCTTGGGCTATACCTTCCCTTCTAATGGTCTTTGTAATGTCCCTTTTTTAAATTTTTACTAAAATACCCAATTTTCCATTTTTTAACAATTTTTGCTTTTGACTAGTCTTAGTGTCTAGGTCTCCAAATTGGCCTAATTGCTCTCAAATATTCAGAGGTGTATGAATGATATAATAACTTAATTATTATGTTCAGGGATGTCACTATGGCCCTCCAATCACTTCTTCAAGTTTGTACTAAATTATGAACAAGATAGATGATTTTATTAGCAATTTTGGGGCTCAAATCCCCCCCGGGTAATTGCTGGAATGGCCTCTCAAATGTATGGAAACCCACACAAATTCTCAAATTGAGGAAGGAGATATGTATAGGACATCAACAGGGACTCATATGCTGAACCAATCGAACTCCCATGGTTATTATCACTTCCTTCAATCAGATATATAAAAACTAGTTTTGAACCCTTGGGGAAATGAGATGTAATTTAATCCAATGGTTATGGAATTCGACCCAATGGCCACAAGTCTCAGTTAATGAATATGAAACCTCAAATATTCTTCAGTGACAGTCCATTCATACATGAATAATAAATAGTTTACACATCCATTCAAATCTACCAATATTATAAGAGTTTGCAACAAAGAAGTGGAAAATGGCATTGTTTATTTATTACTGATCAATAATACATAAAATCTCTTGGCCTTTCAACCTGATAACTTTCTGAACATAGAGAGAAGAGTATTTACATCAGAATACAAAATGATAGAGCAAGTGCAGCTCCCTCAAAAAGATAAATGGCTCACCAAGTGCACCTCACTCCACCGGGTTGAAATATGGTGAAAGAATGTGAGATGGGAGGGGGAATGAGTTGAATCCTGAAGTGTCCACGAGCTGTTGTAGCTGCACATGTATATTATAACTCCATTGAATCTCCTTAAAATACCTGAGTGGCCTTTCCAATCACCAATTAGGAGGGAATCTTTCATCCTCGAAATTGGCTCAAGCATTAACTAGTCACTCACTAGCTCTCTCTCTTCACAACAACAAATTCCACAATTGATCAAAAATCTCCTTCTTATGGTTGCTCCCTATATTTTATAAACATTAATGGCCTCCTTAGCTTCCAAATACATCCATAAACCAAAGCCAAGTCAAATTGATATGGCTGCTCATGCTATGCCATGTGGTCTCTCTCTTCACCTTCCATCTTCTCCCAAATTGAGTAAGAACCCATTGGGCTTCTCCAAATCACATGAGAGCTCTATTGGATGCTCTATTTCGACCTGATATGTCAGAGATGTCAAATGTCAGCCTTCATATCTAACTTGTGTCATAACTATCATAGAATCTCCATCATTGGTGTCATGGATGTCATAAGTGTAAGGGGAATCTAGCGAAGTGTCCATGAAACTCCCCATTTGGCTCTTCCTTGCTCATGTAAGTTACACTTCATCCCAAATTTGACTTATGAAGTATATGAAAAAGTATATTGACCTTATAATCCATCCAAAACATTAGGATTTCCATAGATTTGAGATTGCAAGAGGTGGATGCCATTTAACATAGGAATTCTAGCTTGAGTGGGCCCCATAGACTCCATGTGTCTCCATTTTTCCTATACATTTCATTCTTCACTTGCATTCATTTAATTGACCTTAATAAATAAATATTTTATTCCTTCTAATGTCTAAACATCATTTATTAGCTCTCTTATTAACTTCCCAATATTTCCACCCAACCTAGGGAACTAGTAGGATTGATGGAATTTTCCCACTATGCAATTATTTTAAAATGGGGACATTACAGTCTTCAAAGCGTGCATAAAAGATTCACCAACTACTCTTATCTTTCTGTGAGGTTCATCTCTTCACTAGGTTTCACAAGCCCATTTGGCATCTCTTCCACTCCTAAGTCTTGCATACAGTTCAAACCCAAACCAGGGCACACATAATAGTAAACCACAAGGAGACACAACAACACAAGGCTCCAGTCTGTAACATAGACAACCAGGGTTCCACACCACTTTGTAACTCATAGAAACATTGTAACACAACAGTGAGGGTTCCAACAAAGGATAGGTGAAGAGATACCCTACAGAACAACTTGTTTCACGACTCAGGATAGTGAACAATCACCCTGAACAACAACAATCCACAATGAACAACCCTCAACCACACTAAACAACACATGAATGAACGAATGCCTCAATGAACAACAATGAACCCCTCGAACCCCCCTCCGGGATGGAAGAAGAATGACCAAAACATTATGGGCGACTGAAGGATAACGCATTGGGCACACATTCACATGCTTACTTGCGTCAGAAGCAATAATGTGGCTTCCCGGACTGTAGATCTACTCAGACTGCAGGCTAGCTTAGTCACGAAACCAATTGCCATGCCACGCTCTGTCCAAGACATTTACTGCCTCAACCGCTCTTCTGGAATAATTCAATGATTGAGTACAGAGGACAAAAAGGGTAGCTTGACATCTGGTCTCACCCTATCGACTCAAGATTTTGACTAAATCCCCTTCCTATTCCTTGTGAAATCATGCCCCCATCTCTTACGTTGCATTTAATAAATTGCATATTTACATGATGACTTCAAAATGTGATGTTCCTGACTTAGCAATATAACCATCGGCATCAACCTTGATCGCTGACACACGAAACACTAAATCAATGGCAGGGTCTTGGCCTTGAGCTCCTCGGCATGATTTCAATAGAATATATACATCATGTACAATTTCAATACCATGGGGTCAAAACCGGGGTATTACATCTCTCCTACATATCATTTTGGAAAAACCAAGATATCATATACTTTCCTATAACAATCGGGCTAAGAATGATAAATTTACGTAGGCAATTAATTTGAGCTTGGGTTGTTGCCAAAGGTAATAGATGTCTTGTTAAGTGGGGCGGTAGTTACTGATCGATCTCATCCTAGGTAGTAATGAATCTAAAACTGGGTTGTGTCAGTACTTAATCTAAACTCAAGAAGATCATTATGTAACATAGTATAGGTAAATTGGTATTAAGAACATATAACGCTAATACTCGCAATGTTAGAGGACTGAACTACAAGACAATATAACAATATTTTCCATTCAACAATCAAGGCATACAATGTAATGTGATACATAATATATTTTTTGAAAAAATAACAACCGTGTTCAAGTATGTAATGTATCACTCCTCCTCCTTGACCCCGAGTCCCCTATCCTCAGTGGTCACTCGCTCCCGACAAATCCTGAATTGCATCAAGGTTGCAGTCTCAAGGCACAAATCACCATAAATCAAAATGATAAGAGAATAAAAAACCCGACCACCGAAGGCCATGAGATTTACCCAAATAAAAGATTGGATTGAAAAACAAAAATTACATAAATGAGGAGCAAGGATTGGATACCCAAACCCAAGGTGAGAATGGTTTGGTCTGAACTTTAGGAGTTCACCATTTTCAATTTAAAGATTGTTTATTCATCTTATGACTTAACTCTTTTTATTGAATTCCTTTACTGCACAACCTTCTATAGAAATAATCTTCTTATTTCCAAAGATAGTAAAATACTACAAGAAATATAATCTACGACTCTACCATGATTTAATTATGTAGTTAACTACAAATGCCATAAAAGCAATTTCAATTTCTTCAACAATGCTACAATGACAAGGATTATGTACTAGTTGGTGCTAAAATTCAATAACAAAAAATATTATACATAATTGCATAGATGGCATAGTCATCTCTATTGACAACATGATCTTCTTAGGTTTTGAACCTGTGTCTAAATAGCACGAAAGTGGAGAATAAAAAAATGAACTCTATGGTGAAGAGCATGACTAGTAAATACAAATACTTGCAGAAACAATCAAGTCTAGTGCAACATTGATCGAACCCAGGTATATTATTTTGTTTTAGGAATCCTATTTCATATTGGGATTACAATTAATCTCAATGAATCTCAAAATTATTAATCCTTCTTTATTCGGATCAATATAAACACATAATTAGATCCAGATCAAACCAACCCATATTGTTGAAAAAACATTGGACTCCTTGGTCATGAAGACTAATAACCTCCATACTCTAACTAGGCCAATTGGGAAAATCTCCATCAAATGCAAGTACTTTGGATATTCAAGCATGAAAAGACATCCTGAGAGAGGAGTCACAGAGCTACACATGCAAAGAAAAGAATCTCCCGTGCATAGGATTTATTGCCTTGTTCTACCAAAAATAAGGGTGTGGCCTAAGAAAGGCACTTGCTCTACAACAAGACAAATCCCAGCACCCTTGGTAATATTTTATTTATTAAATAATTTAGGTCTGCTATAAATTTACTAACAAATTTCCTTGTTAGTATTGGGGAAAAATAAAAATCTCTGGGAAAAATATAGTCTCGATGGCAATGGCCCTTTAGGCTCTCGAGTATTTGAACCTAGTTGTAATATCAAATGTAACAACCCATATTGATAGAAGATTTTAACCCTATTTAAATGGCATATTTCATGAGAGACATTCTTAAAGAACTTGTTTACCAAGTATATATTCATCAATTTCAAATACCATCAAGTAATTAATAGAAATTAAAACTGTAATATGAGTAGAAGAATCTCTACTTATATGATCGATGACCAATTAAACCAATTTACATGCATACCTTGTCCTCAATCTATCACCAGCTTCGCTATTGGCAATAGTTTGGGGGACAACTCTCCACCCAACGGAAGTTGAGGCCCCCAAGCCCTCAATAGTTAACACTATGCCAAACTAAGTAATACCTTAACTCTTTTCTCTATCAATCTTCGTAAAACAATCTCTACCTCCTTATCCTCCTTCCCTACAGGTGGACAAACAACATAAACCAATAGCACAAGTAAAAAACCCAAAATAAACCAGCAAGACTAGAACCCCCACCTCTTGATCTTTCCCCTTTTCTATTACTTAATTTTCCATTCTCACTCATTTATTAATGTTGCATGGATGACACACTTGTCACCCATGCACCTAAATTAAATTACAAGTGCATATTTTACTTTACATTTTAAATTACAAGTGCATATTTACCCCACACACACACAAATGTCAAAGGTCGGGGTGTTATAATGCATGGAAATCAACGTATTAAGCAAGAGGTTGGATCCCCCCATTTTGCACCAACAATATTGTTCCTAGATTCAACGCCTCATTGACCATCCAATCAACTTTAGTGTTCTGACCTTGGATAATATGAAAAATTTGGTATGCTCAAAACAAGCTATTATGTCCCTAATGCAAGATATGTGCCCTACTAAGGTTGAAGACAAATAAAAATTTTCGACCCTAAATGCCCAATAACAATGAAGGAGTCCCCAAGAATTGAGAGCCTTCTCACTTCCTAGCTATTCAATATCATCAAACCTTGATATAATTCCAATAGTCTCGCTTGACTATTCGTCAACACTCGACTCCGTAAAGGCTATATTACTTTTGTCTTCATTACTATTCTCTAGGGAAAATTTTAGGGACGAAATTTAGCCCATGGGCTAATTTTCGAGGTTTTTTTCCAAAACAAAGATTCACCATTTTCCACTTTTTTCTGTAATATGATTTTACCAAAGTCCACTGAATTAAAAAAAAATTACTCAAAATCGCCAAAATTTTCTGAAAACTATTCAAAATCCCTAGAAATTGGAATATTTCTTAAAAATATCGCCAAACATTTTATGGATGGAAATTTGATAATCAATAAGATTCGCCAAGGTTTCTACAATTTAAGAAAATTATGGTTCCTTAAAATTTCCCCTATTATTCTCCCTTATTTGTTTTAATGTTGTTATAATTATTATTATTGTTATTTAATTTTTGTTACCAAAATGTAAGACATTCAAATATAATATGTAGCCTTCCAAACACTGGTCACTAAACTAATCTAAAAAGGCCTAGGAAAGAGTGATTTTGTAAATTTTGTGATTCAAAGAAGTTTGGGTATGCATTAGAGGAAATTTCACCTCAAAATGGACCTCCTAAAAAAATTATTAAAATAATAGTTAAAATAATAAAATAATATTTATTAATTTTGGAGGAAGAAAAGAAAAAACTATTTTTTGTTTGTATTTTCGACATATCTCCCTGTGTTTTTACTCATATTTCGATCGGGAGAGCTCGTTGGATGCGGAATTAAATTCCACATCCAACGAGTACCCACTCGGCATACTTTTGATGGACCCTGCTACCCCAAAAACAAGAAATACTTGAAAAATGTGATGATGATGTCATCATCACATTTTTTTCAAGTATTTCTTGTTTTTCGGGTAGCAGGGCTCATCAAACGTATGCCAAGTGGGTACTCGTTGGATGAGGAATTTAATTCTGCATCCAAGGAGCTCTCCCAATTGAAATTTGAGTAAAAAAATGGGGAGACATGTCGAAAATACAAACAAAAAAAGTAGTTTTTTTTATGATACCTATCCCGAAATTTATATTAAAAAGTGTTTAAAACCTATACGGTATTTCAAATTTAAAGCAATTTCATTGGCTAACACATGATGACATGGAATTTGAGTTAAAGTTAAAAGGCCGATTTTGAGTTGAAATTTCCTCTAATGAACACCACTTCCTCTCTTTTTAATGTCTTATATTTACAAAAAAATCTTTACATACTAGGAAGCAAATAATGAAGGTTATATACAATTAACATCTTAACCACTCATGTAATGCAACTATAACATAAATAAAGTTGGAATAAGCCAAAGGATCTCAAGACTGAGCATACTTAATCAACAATGCACCCTTAACTAGGAGTTGATGGTGTACTTCATCATGCCACATGGAACAAAACCCAAATAGTGAACTAACCTAATGCTAAAAAAAAAATTGCACCTGATTTTCCAAAGATTGAATATAGTTAAAACCTCAAACAATGGCAAACCCCTGTGATAGTAGAATGAATCATGGACTCATAATCACCAAAGAAAGTATCCCACCAAAACACCCTTCCCTGAAACAAGAGTGAACATTGATCTTGCAAATGCGTTGAAAAACTCTAAGCAAACTAACAATCCCATAAGATGTGCTTCACTATTCTAGGCAGCTACAAACATGCCACAATCCATCTAAAAGCACATCCTTGGCCAAACAGCTTTTGGATCAAATGGGATCCCATGATACAACACTAACCAAGAAAACACCTTAAGTGTATAAAAACCATAATGGACCACACACTATGAAGCCAACGAACCCATATCTACTCAAGTTCATAAGACACCCATCATGTATCAAGGGACAAGGGATAACATATGTCGATGATGCAATACCCAATAGGGTCATTAAAAATCATATTGCAATAGAGGATGACAAAAACTCCATCCCTAATCCCTCAAGAAAGGCCGAAAGATACTAATATTCATATTGACACAACAAGATTTGAACCCAATTTCCGACGATAAAATCCGAGGACATCCGACAAAAAATACTATGTCGTCGGATTTCACTTTCAGATTACGAAATTTGATTAATTTTTTTTTAATTGATAGAATTACCTGTCGGATTTTCAATGTCTTTCAAGTCCAATTTTCGACGTCTTTAGGGTCGGATTTCCGACGTCCCTAAAGTCGGATTTGCGACCTCTTGTTGGTGTATTTTCGACGTCTCATTGTCGAATTTTGCATGTCGATGGTATGGCGACGTTTTCAAATTCATCATCATCAATTTTTTGTCGTCATTACCACCACCATAATCATCATCATCGTCATCATCTTCATCATCATCGTCATCCCTGTCATCACCCTCTTCCTCATCAACATCTTCATCATCATCGTCATCTTCATCCTCATCACCATCATCATCATCATCATCATTATCATCATCATTGTTATCATCATCATCATCATCATCGTCATCATCATCATCGTCATCATCCACATTGTTGTCATCATCATTGTCATCATCATCTTTGTCATCGTCATTACCACCACCATAATCATCATCATCGTCGTCGTCATCATCATCATCCTCATCGTCATCATCCACATTGATGTCTTCATCATCATCATCATCGTCTTTGTCGTCGTCATTACCACCACCACCACCACCACCACCACCATCATCATCATCATCATCATCATCCTCTTCCTCATCAACATCTTCGTCATCATCGTCTTCTTCATCATCATCACCACCATCATCATCATCATCATCCTCATCATCATCGTCATCATCATCATCCACGTACCATCGGTATCTTCATCATCATCAGCAGCATTGACATTATCAGCATCCTCATCCTCATCATTGCCATTGTTATCATCATTGTCATTATCATCATCATCCTCATCGTCATCATTGTCATTGTTATCATCCTCATCCTCATTGTCATCATCAACATCACTGTTATCATCATCATCATCATTGTTATCATCATCATCATCATCATTTAATTTCAAGTGGTAAAGCTCTAAAACACAAGAGGAAATTTAGAGGAACCATGAGGGGTTTCCTAATGTCACCAAAACAACACCTTCACTCTCTTTATTCCAACTCTCCTCTAGCACAAGGTCGGTATCCCTAGAATACAATTTCAAAATCTATACAATGGGGGCTCAAGGTGATAAGAAGAGTTGGCATCAACAAAACAAAAGTTATATCATAAGAAAATAAAGTGATGGAGGACTCATACTAGTGCCTATCCAATCTAGGTAAAATAGAGTTAATCCCTCAACCTAAAAGGGTTGTTTTTATCAAAAGGAAAACAATATTTTCTACACCATTCCATGATCAACCTTAAATTGCTATTAAACACTTAAACCCTTCCAATGGAGTAAATATACCCTTTAGAAATAGCCATGCCAAGTATTTCAATCCTCAAATATTTTTTGTAGCAAGAAATGATATGGTCTAGCAAAATTAAATGTAAGTATTATAATTGTATTGTTCTTAGCAAACTGGCATAGAGCCATCTTCATTATGGACTATTAAGCATCTTAATCACAAAATATAAAAACTTAGTGAATTAAAGAAATAATCATTTATATAATAGTAATAGTAATAATAATAAAAATAAAAATAATATGCATTAAAATTATTGAAGATATATATATGATTATATATAATCTTGGAGTATGACTTACAATTTTAAGAGCTTGAATAAGCTTTGGTATTTATTGGCATTAAGGGTCCAATATACCCACATGCATTTAACATGAATGGTATTTCTTGATATGGATGTTGCGAGTGAGGAGCATAACCTAAACTGCATTTTGAGAGCACCTGATCCATTTCGAGAGCACCATAAGCCATTTCAAGGAGACCATTGTGAGTCGTGAGCCATTTCGATAGTCCAGCGTGAGCCATTTTGACGAGACCAATACGAGCCATTTCCAAACCATCGTGAGGCAATTCCCGATCACCCTATGATCATTTCGATGAGACCACCGTGAGGCACTTCAACACCACCAGCCTGAGGCATTTCGAGACCATCATTACACATTTCGAGACTGACAAAGACAAAAAAAAGTGCCATAATGTCTTCAGTAATCCCTACCCTCGTTTGTATCTCTAACTACAATGAGGGATTTAGGAATTTATGAATCTCTTAGGAATGGAACTTGTGCATAAATTGCTAGTACTAGGGCATGTTGGATAAGTGTGAATTTGTAAATCAACCACTCATGTCAATTGTGGAGTCCTTTCATTTTACTTTTTTTGGTTGAATTGGAGCATGCGTTGTCCAACAAGATGTGGACCAGATAAGGTTAGAGATGGCCCAAACCAAACCGTAACAAATCCTCAAATAATTCCAACCGTAATATTGTTAATTTAAATCAACTTCATAGTGTATTGTATGAAAATATGGACACCGAAGAGTGAACACAAGTTTAAATGGTCTCGTCATTTCAAGTTGCATACAAAATCTTTTGTTGGAAGCTGGTCGTTTTGGGTTTCTATAAAACATTTAATAGTTTTTTTTAAAGAAACTACTATAGATTATATTAATTAGTAGCAGTGGTCATTAATAGTTTTTTTTAAAGAAACTACTATAGATTATATTAATTAGTAGCAGTATGACCACTGGGGTGGTTACAACAAAAAGTTCCAATCAACCACCAAAGAGTCTAAACAAAATGGTGTACTCTGATAATTATGAACCAAATACTATCTACTTAGAAACTAAAGAAGCTTCTAGTACTATTACGGACAAAGTAATTACAAAATCGCACTAAACGAGTCCAGCATAGCAACATTACATAACCAGCAGTGATAAAAAACCGGAGGGCACAGAGTTAATTGGCATCCCTACCTAGAGGGCTCGGAGCCTCGGTCGACGCATTCCCTTTATTCTGCTCCACTTCCAGCTTCGCCACCTTCAGCAAGAGTTTCTCGAACTTAATCTCCAACTCAGCTAGCTGGGCCAACATTGTCTGTTCTGAAGTTGAAATGGAACCATCCAGCTCCGCACGGATCCTGATTATGTCATTTTCCACCACCTCGTACCTGCAACCACCTTCTTCATCAATGCGAAGCAACAATCTCATATGTGCTTTTATAGCCAATCTGATATCACATAGTTCATCAACCGACGAAGGGGGCGCGACGAAAGGAGTAACAGACTCTGAGCTTGATGCCATGGTATCTTCAACTATCCCACTATTCCAGAGCACAAAATTCAGTTCAAAGAATTGTATCCTCTACACATTAAAACCCATCTCAAGCATTACGGAATGTATAACCTTCTCAAAACCGTTAATGCCGCCTGGCTTATCCATATTTCCCAGAAAATTGTCTGGATTCATTACACGAATCGTCATGGCAACACGTTTGAAGTGAAGTATTCTGGCACGCAAAAGGTTGATCTTCTCTGTTCTCAATTTCGTTAATAGGTTCAAACATGGCGAACCTTTTGTAACTTGAGCCAGAGTCCCAGGCTTCGCATGCTGGAAGCCACGAGGCCACATGAGTTGATCCATCAGGCCACGTGACTTGCATCCCTAAACTCGCCACGTTTCAAACTCTTACGGAATCCCTAGCGCATGGTTCTATGGTAGAGGATAACATAAGGTTTTATCATTAATTCTTAGAGGCATGCATTGTCCTATTTGGCATTTCAATCTGTTGGTGTTAACCTTTTTGTAAGACAAGATTACTGCAATGTTGTGATTGAGCGTCCACTGCTCTTGTGAGTTATGGATTAGGTTCTTTCTATGATTGAGGTGCTTCTCTATAAGCAACTTCAACAACCCATGTGCTCTTTACTAAGACAATTTCATCCAATTATGAATTGCATGAACCACACCCTACATTTTTTGTTTAAGCAAAGTCGAACTCTACGTTTTCCACCACATGTCAACCATATCAACACCCTAATCATTGTGATTAGAAGCATTCTCATTCTCCATCTAGGTATCGAAATCCTATTTGTATGCTAGCAACATTACTTGCATATCTTTAGTGAGTAAGATTAAAGGAAAAAAATTGGATAGATATTGATTAGTGTATTGTCGTCAAATTTATGAAAGGTCATGGTACAATTTGAGCACTTGTTTGAGGACCTCTTATCAACGTATGTCAACAACAGTACATTTGTACAATGGTCATCAAGGCTCATTAATTGATTGAATATCATAGAAGTCTTCATTGGGAAGTGTCTTTAGATGGCAACATTATTTATTGCTCTTCTTTGGCACATTTAGATATTATGCCCCATAAACTGCAGGAGGACATGGGCAGTCCTTAACTGTTCCCAAAACTGAAAAAGAAGACTTATGTGGCCTACATTTAGGAGAAGATGACATTTAATTCCCTTATAAACAACAAATATTTCCCCATGGAATGGTTGGGAAATTCTCATCGTTGATCTAGTTAGGCAGTGCATGAGAATCAAGAACGGAAAAAGAAATGGCATGTTCCCTTTCCTGGTGTCAAACTATTACCTGTTGCTGCCAGATGTGATGTTTTGAGTTGGTCAAATGGCCATTTCATCAAGATTTTGTTTCTTTTCTTATGTCACTATAAGGTCGAACGTTACTATTTGTTTTATCCTATACGAAAAAAAATTTGTACATTACTAATGCATCCTCTCTAGTTAAGGGATCCATGGGTTTACAATATGATATACCATGAGCCTCTAATGCATCTATCCTCTTTTTTGCCTCTATTTCACATGGACGGATATGTAGAACATCACATTACTTTATAGTGTATACTACAATCCATTTTCTAGATATATCTATTCATGGCATGCTTAATTCATGAACCTATTCTTTTCAATGGGAATGTGTTGTTGCCCGGAAAATTGCAAGTAACAACAGTTAGGGATTCTCCCCAATAAACGTTCCCAACTAGCCCGTCACTGGTTGGTATGGGGAATCCGTCTGGTTTAGGGTCCAGCTACCGTAGGTCAAGTAACAAATTAAAATGTTTTACCGATTACGGCCCGATCCACCGTGTATATTTTTAGTTTTTATGTCTAAGGTATGATGTGCAAGTGCCTAACTAAAAAATGTAGGTGATAGAGATAACGAGGAGGGTCACAATGTGATGCGCAGGTTCTTACCTCTCGTCTTACCTCTCTTGCTTCTAAATCACAAACACTAAGAAACTAACTAAGACTTATTAACCTATCCCTAGGGAGCAAAACTATCATTAATGGTGAGTAATGTATTTCAGTGCATGCATTAGGAAAGATCACAGATAGCTGTTAAATGTTTCATAACACATGAACATCAATAGAAATATAAACAACAAGATAGCTTATTGTTAATTACAATATTCATTACTCAAAGTGGAAATTTCACAGAATAAACCATAGTACATTCATAACATGAAAATAAATTCAATGAGTTAGAACGATCTCACAGTTAATGGAAATAAGCTGAAAACGAAATAGTTCACATTCAACTGGTCCATAGCAAAACATTTGAAACATTCCACAAAACTTTGCAAAACTTTCTCCAGCAGAAACATGTAACTCTTTATTGTAAAAGGAAATAGTTCTTCTTACAATACACTCTCAAAAATAGTCTGGAAAGAAGTCCTTTCTACAACTAAACTCTCCTATATTTATACAAAAACAAAACCCTTGGGATTCCCCTCAATGACTTCTGAGCTTCCCAAACCTTTCATTTCCAAAATTTTGTCTCGTAGCATGTGCACATAATTAATACAATATATTACATTTTAAATCAAAAAAAGTTTTTAGAACACTTTATGAAGAGGGGCCAGCTTGGTCGTTGATGAACTTCTTCCATGCATGGGCCTCTGCTGCTATGCTTTCAAATCCGGAAGGTTCAAGAAAACGGATATTTATCCCATACTTAGCAGCCTGGTTCTTTACCCCTTCCATCCTTGCAAGACTCAGGCACAGTTGATATTCTAGTAGATGTATACTTACAGCTGCATGTGCCACTGCATTCTTTAAAATCCATTCATCTAGATCCTTGACTTGTTGGATCTCTTGCTCGTCTTCCTGATATTTGTTCTGTAGATGTTCTATAAACAATTCATGTTATGGTATCACGTCCAATCTTTTCTCTGCAGAAATATGGCATCTATTGTATGTAGCAAGCACTCTCCTCCAATATTCGGCACATGCTCCCCTTGTTTTATTTACAATTTTCTTGAATTCTTATGCCACATTAATTGCAAATTCCAATAAATCATACTCCTATTTTAAACTCTGTTGATCCTTAACTGGTAACTCCGCAGGAGATTCCTTATTTGTTTTGGTCCATACCATTCTTCCCGTCAAAATCTCCAAAATATCTTGAGATCTGTCCAAAAAATATGAAGTAGTGTCCAAAATTTCTTCTAATCTAGTGTCTATTTGTAAAATTTTACACCTTTCTTCCTTGATGCATATTTGTAATTGGTGGGTCTTCCTTCTTTGAGTTAGAACATGTTCTTTCAAAGGCTGGAAGTCTGTCTTCTATTCCATAGAATCTTTCAATGATGCTATCAATGAAGTATTTTGTTCTCTAAGGTTGCCACCTACATTTGATATTGCTTCTCTCTTTCCTCTGTGGTAGCCTTCTCTGTTTCTAACTCAACAACTTTGCTTTGCAACCGGTCCTTCTCTGCATTGAGATTTTCATAGGATACCTGAAGATCATCTTTCTCAGTTTTCAACATTTGATGCTCTAGATGTAGCTTGTGTAATTCAGCTAAGCTATCCTAAGCATTCTTTTCCGTTTTCTCTACAGAAATATCTAAAGCCTCCTTATTTCCTTGCAAAGTCTAGAATTATGTTCTTGAAGTCTTTACTTCATTCATCATGTCTTCATATTTCATTTTCCGCTTCTGACCCTCATCCCTCTCCTTGTTCAACATTTCTTTTAATTCTGCTGCATTCTTTCTTGACTGCTCGAGGTTCGTCATAAGCCTGTCTACGTTATCTTCAGTGCCTTGGGTTAATGCCACCCCAGCTCTTGCTATCAGTCTTGGATCTGTATCTGTTCCATGCACCAAGGTTTTATCTGTTATCATCTTGCCCGACTGTCCTCCAGTTTCAACCTTTTTCTCAGTTCTTTTTACAATCATTTTCTTCTCCTTATCATAGAAAATAGTATTGAAGTCAAGAACCTCCTCCCCTTCTATAGGCATGAAAGGAATCAAATTTATTCCAGAAAATGAAGTTTGTCCCAGTGTACTGCCAGAAGATGCAGCAGGCTCCGGGGGATCAGGAATAGATTGTCCGTGTCCTTGATCTGTGTGATCTTGTCCTCCCCGTGTATCTACTTGCTCAGTAGTTTGTTGGTCCTTTTGAGATCTTGTTAATCTCAAAATTTCACTTTCTTCCTGTTTTTTCTTGATTTATGCTTCTTCGTTTCTCTTTCTCTCCTCCTCCTCCTTCCTTGTTGCTTCCTCTGCGGCTCGCTTTTTTTCTTCTTCTTCATTCTTCAGCCAGCTCTCTGCTTCCTGTGCTAGCCTTCCAGCATCTTCTTCTCTCTTTTTGGCCTCTTCTTCTTCTAATGTCTTAGTCTTCTCTGAAGTTTTTCTCTTTCCACCCATAGTGGTTATTTTCTGTTTAAACCTATTTTTAAGGGCAGTTATGTTCTTTGCACTTCTAAATGTTGCCTCGTCCTTATCCCAAAAATCAGTATATTCAAAATTGATTTCCGCTTCCTTGCAGTAATATGCTACTTTATTTTGGGAGTCATTCCTGTGAAAATTCATTTCGCCAAAATGGAAATGCTCCAGCTCCTGAACAAATTTTGTAGCCTGTTTTACTCTCAAAAACTTGTAACTGCCAAGAAAGAAAGGCACTGTAGGATATGCTGCCTTTTTATGTTCAAACGGGAAATTTCCCACCATCAATATACACCTACCTAACTGCCTCCTTGTGTAGTACATTGTAGTACATAGTCAGTGGCATACTTAGGGAGTAGGGAAGGGGCTCTGGAACCACCATACATTCTTATATACAACCCTTCCTCGGTCAAATAATAATCTCCGTACTCCTCGATGACTTTGAATGCTTCTTCAAACATGCAGTTGCATTCAGTCAAGAAAATTAGGGTATACAAGGGCATGATGAAGTGTTCGCAAATTTCCCTGTAATAGCTATAATATTTATGGGCCCATAACAATATATATGTTGTGTACACTAGGGTCCTATCCATCTCCCAGTTACATCTCAAGGCTGGAAAAGACTGAGTACATAGTATACAGTCAATCAGGATAGAGCTCATGTAGAACTCTGATTTCTTTTGTGACACCCCTCCCAAGGCTGCGGATATGCATGATGAGAGGCTATTTGACACTATGTTTGACCAATTAAAAATGGTTCCTTGAGTAGCCACATAGAAGATAATTGGTATCCATCCTATTTTGAAGCTCTTCCCGTGAGCTCTACTAAAAATCCTATTTAGCATCAGCGCAATGAATCTATAGGGAGTACGGAGAGTAGAGGTATCATACTCTCCAAAAGGTCTAGTCTAGAAGTTTTTCCTCGGTATCATCATTCTTTTAACTGTTTCTACCAGATCCATAACTGTCTCTTTCAACCAGCTTTCTGTCAAGTAAATCTGCGCAGAAGGCAGATGATATGCCATAGAGACATATGCAGGGCTATATGCAGCGTAGCCCTGCTTAGCAGTATTTTCAAGAATCATTGTAGTTACATCTGCCCTAGGCAAAATCCAACCTATCACCTCTGAACAAGGGAACAAGTCAAGTCTTGTGACTACTTTCATGAGAGCTGATTTCTCAATGTTTGCATAAATGGTTAGCTCCTCGAAACCCGCAGCAGGTACGTTCTGATTTGCAATCATCCTGTATATCTCTCCCCATTTATAGTCCGGTTTGACCCCAGTGGAAGGTTTGGTATCTTCATATATATACTCAACCTTGGTGATGATCTCAACCTCAGGTTGTCCTTCAACCACAGGAGCCTTTTTCTTTTGTCTTTTCGACATATTTTCTTTACAACAATCACCCTGGCAAAATCACAACATATTCTTAGTCCATTGAGCTATTAGCAATTGTTTTAACAATAAACAAAAATATATCAATTTGTTTACCTCCTCCATATGCATTCTGAAAAATAAACTACACACAGTATTCAATGCATGAAAAAATTGACAAAGCAAAGGAACAATCCTACAGGTTGTGTCTTAAAACCGCCTTAGTCCACAACCCCGAGAGAAAAACAAAAATTCTCTATCTTAACCCGGGCCGCATTCGAACTAATCCGATATCACATAAGAGTATGAATCACACTATTTCTACTGCTAGTCTTCAGAAACCAACTTCAAAGCATTTGACCCTATACAGCGCTCTTCCTGTCGGAAAAACCCTAACCCGACCAAAAATGGAAAACCTCCGCAGTCCCAAGGAAAAGGTAAGTGCAAACAAGAGTTTAACACCCCCTAGACAGATATGGACAACCAAAAGAACGGGTGGTGCAGACAGTGAAACGTGTGTCTGCATCGTGCCCTAATCTTTCGTACTATGGTAAAAACATCCATAACGGCTCAACAATCACTCAACCTCAAAATCCTCCCGCTAAAGAAAACTGTAAACAGCTAACTCTTCACCCTCAAATAAAACATCATGCATACCGTAAAGACAAACATCTCTTACTTAAGGATAAACCTAACTCACGGAAAACCTAACCAGGGTAAGAAAACCAACAGAAAAACCCACGGTTCCAAATCGACCAATAAAAACCAAAACAACAAGGTCATGGTTCACCTACCTGGCAAATAGCAGTGTAGTCGACGGAGCGGCAAAATCTCCATGGTAGCAACGCTAGCGAATCGAGTTCGGACAGTTGGGCACGTTAATCAGTGAAAACGACAAAGACTGGAGCAAACGGCAAGTTACAATACGGATAAAATAATAAAATAATGCTCTCCTTCTATATATAGAACCTTCGGCAGAAAAAGTCGGTGGGAAAAAACCCTATCGGCAGTTAAACTCATCGGCGATCAACACCTCTAACCATCGGAAAGATAGTTCGGGTGACAGCCGCAACGGCGGACACAAAACCAACTACGGACCCGCGAGAACTTTTAAGTCTGTCGACATCGGCACAACTAGGCACTAAGTCAATCGGGAGAGAAATCTGGATGGTAGCTGCAACAGCGGGCGCAAAAACAACTATGTGCCCGAGAGACTTTTTTTTTTAAACATAGGTCATCGGAAGCTCTAAGCACTAAGTGCAGAACCTCAAGGCTGAACATCTTCCTCAGTGTCAGCAGTGCCAAGCACTATCATCGTGACTATACATTTTTAAAAAGGTATCGGAACTCGGAACATCTAAGTTCTAAGGCATCGGCGAGGAAACAACTAACCTTCGGAACGTTCCTCCCCTGCCTCCTGCAACGTCGGCAGCGTAAAGGACTAGTACTCCGATTCATTGTCGTAGACCATTCCAATAGCGATAAAAAGTCATCGACAATCAAAATGTTAAGCTTGAAAATAAAACAAAAAGAAGACAAAAGAATCTGTGGTTTCAACGTATTGATGAGGAAGACGGCAGTACTTTCGATAGACTAGATCATTCAACTTTTGCAATGGCGAAAAGACAGTTGACTATGCTTCCGATATCGGAAGGATAGCCAACTAATCTTTTGATGAAAAGGATCAAGTTTTAAGCAAAAAAATTGAACTTCCAGGGCAGATTTAGTGAAACCAAAAAATCCTAGGCTAGATCTAATAGAAGCAAATCAAAAGGAGGGCCCTAAAATTTAAAATTTTGGGGAAAAAGGTTGCAGCTGCAACAGAATGCAAACCCATCACTCTCATATTGCTAAAATGTATTATCCATCCATATACCAGAAAATCACCTATATAGGTGGACTAAAGGCATTGCAGCCTAAATGAAACACCTCCATTCTATAACACACACACATATATGGATGATAATAATTTAATAGATGCCTACTAAACATCTATAGCTCAATACAACAACAACAACTATCACACAGATAACACATCACCTTCATGGGCAGTCCTTAATTGAACATGTTAGCTTCTCACTCTACTATTAGGTTGTGTACGATAACTTATAGTCACCAAATTTATCACCACAAAACACTTCTAGTATAGGGAGTCATGTTTATGACAAATCCAAATATCCAAGTAGCACACCATGGAAATCTACATTATCAACATAGTAGCATAGTACTTCTAGTTTATTGCATCCTCTCATCAATTTTCCATTAACATTTATTTAATGTTAAATTAAATTAAGACTATAGTTATAGGCATCTTATGCAATTAAATTTCAAATTTCAAATACATTTTCTACATTTCGGCATCTTATGCAATTAAATATCAAATTTCAAATACCTTATCTATGTTCTTGTGTATTTTTCGAGTGATTAAAAAGGAAATGAGTCTTAAATTGTATGTAAAGTTTGCAATTGATTATTTGATCGAGATGCATGCAATGTAAGCTTCTGTCGATTTGTTAAACATAGGATGCCAAGGTTGTTTTGAATTGACGAGCTAGTAGAGATAGAAAGCGTTTTTGGTTTCATGAATAATGCAACCCACTCTCTCAAATCCGCAAGGTGGGAGCTACCCAATCAAAACATGATCTCCTATACTGTAACAATTGTATTCCATGCACAAAATGGGTAGGAAGAGGAAGCCCTGGGGTTCTTTCGACGTATGCAAGTGATGGGTACATGCACATAATGGATATGAAGATGAAGACATGGGGTTCTTTCAATGGATGCAAGTGATAGGTGCACATCTGAGTTATGAATAATGCTTCAAAGTGATGCATTTATGAATAAAATAATTAGAATTAGGCTTCAAAGTGATGCATTTATGAATAATGCTCTAATAGACATGTACTCAAAATGTGGAGAAATAGAGATTGCTCCAATGTGTTTGACAAAATGTCGATGGAAGATGTGGTATCATGGGATGCAAATATCAAAGCACATGCACTGGATGGACGCATTTACATGCCATGACGCTCTTTCAAAAAATGTCTGTAAGAGACGTGGTATCTTGGACAACGATGGTTGCAAGGTATGCATAAATTAGAAATCTTGATGAAACCTGGAAACTATTTCTGAAAATACCCCCCAAAAATATGGTATCATGGACCACAATGATTTCAGGATATGCCCTAATTGGGTATGAAAAATATGGGAACTTGGAGAAGGCACATGAAGCATTTGACAATATACATCAACCAGTTGTAGCATCATGGAATGTGACAATTGCAGGATATGCCATGCATGGTTGTGGCATGGAAGCCCTCAAACTATTTGAACAAATGCAACATAGCGGCACAAAACTAGACCATATCACCTTACTTTCTCTTTTGCTTGCATGCTGCCATGTAGGCTTAGTGGATGAGGGCCAACACCACTTTCTTTGCATTAGTGCATTATATCAGATCACACCTGAAATAGAGAACTATGTTTGCATGGCTTATCTTCTTGTCCATGCCAACTAATGGATGAGGCAAATGACTTTATCAACAAAATGCCAATAAAACTATATGCCACTATGTGGAGGTGTTTGCTTGGTGCACGCATAATCCATATTAATGTAGAGCTACAATAGTATGTGGCAGAGCATCTTATTGGCTTAGAACTTGATAATGCTTCACCTTTTGTGCCTCTATCAAACATCAATGCTATAATTCGGAAGTGGGATGGAAGGAATACGATATGAAAAACGATAAAAGACAGGAAGGTATATAAACAACATGGATGTAGTTGGATTGATGTTGATACAAATGTGTATTCTTTCCATGTAGAAGCTAAGTGAATCCTATAATTGTAGAAACATTTTGAGACTTAGAGAGGGACAGGGATATGAGCTTGACATAGGATTTGTGTAGAAGACAGAGTTTATTTGTCACCATAGCAAGACAATGCAAATTGCATTAACCATAAAGTTTGCAGTAGTATGCAATTTCAAAAATGTGTCTTATATGAACAAAAGTTATTCTTGATATATTCGATGGAGTCAATGAATTTATTTTTCCCAAAGAAGACATAATATTATCATAATCATGCTTCTTCTCAAGGCTTTGTGAGTTAAGAATTGATAAATTGTTAAGATTTATAGTTGCTATCAAGTCAAGTAACTGTTCCACCCCTTTAGGTTTGGAAAAATGGATCATTCAAAAATATTTGGTCTCAGAATAAGGACCCGAATGTTGTGGAGGGACTTCAAGTATCAAGGAACATAATCAAGAAAAGAGCTAATGGAGAGATCATTTATCTAGAATAAATATTTCCAATCAGAGTTGCAAGGGTACCCTCCAAACTCACATATCTCATACTCAGAGTTCCAATCACTTATGAGTACCTTTCACATATGACGTGTATTTTCTTCAATAATTAAAATAGAGAAATTTTGTTGAGGACGCCCAGGGGTTCTTTCGACGTATGCAAGTGATGGGTACATGCACATAATGGATATGAACACGAAGACATGGGGTTCTTTCAATGGCTGCAAGTGGTGGGTGCACATCTGAGCTATGAATAATGCTTCAAAGTGATGCATTTATGAATAATGCTCTAATAGACATGTACTCAAAATGTGGAGAAATAGAGATTGCTCCAATGTGTTTGACAAAATGTTGATGGAAGATGTGGTATCATGGGATGCAAATATCAGAGCATATGCACGGAATGGACACATTGACATGCCATGATGCTCTTTCAGAAAATGCTTGTAAGACACGTGGTATCTTGGACAACGATGGTTGCAAGGTATGCATAAATTAGAAATCTTGATGAAACCTGGAAACTATTTCTGAAAATGCCCCCCCAAAATATGGTCTCATGGACCACAATGATTTCCGGATATGCCTTGATTGGGTATGAAAAATGTGGGAACTTGGAGAAGGCACATGAAGCATTTGACAATATACATCAACCAATTGTAGCATCATGGAATGTGACGATTGCAGGATATGTCATGCATGGTTGTGGCATGGAAGCCCTCAAACTATTTGAACAAATGCAACATAGCGGCACAAAACTAGACCCTATCACCTTACTTTTTCTTTTGCTTGCATGTTGCTATGTATGCTTAGTGAATGAGGGCCAACACCACTTTCTTTGCATTAGTGCATTATATCATATCACACCTGAAATAGAGCACTATGTTTGCATGGTTGATCTTCTTGTCCATGCCAACTAATGGATGAGGCAAATGACTTTATCAACAAAATGCCAATAAAACTATATGCCACTATGTGGAGGTGTTTGCTTGGTGTGCCCAGAATCCATGTTAATGTAGAGCTACAATAGTATGTGCAGAGCATCTTATTGGGTTGGAACTTGATAATGCTTCACCTTTTGTGCTTCTATCAAACATCAATGCTATAATTCGGAAGTGGGATGGCAAGAATACGATATGAAAAACGATAAAAGACAAGAAGGTATATAAACAACCTAGATGTAGTTGGATTGATGTTGATACAAATGTGTATTCTTTCCATGTAGAAGCTAAGTGAATCCTATAATTGTAGAAACGTTATGAGACTTGGAGAGGGACAGGGTTATGAGCTTGACATAGGATTTGTGTAGAAGAAAGAGTTTATTTGTCACCATAGCAAGACAATGCATATTGCATTAACTATAAAGTTTGCAGTAGTATGCAATTTCAGAAATATGTCTTAGATGAACAAATGTTATTCTTGATATATTCGATGGAGTCAATGAATTTATTTTTCCCAAAGAAGACATAATATTATCATAATCATGCTTCTTCCCAAGGCTTTGTGAGTTAAGAATCGATAATTTGTTAAGATTTATAGTTGCAATCAAGTCAGGTAATTGTTCCACCCCTTTAGGTTTGGAAAAATGCATCATTCAAAAATATTTGGTCTCAGAATAAAGACATGAATGTTGTGGAGGGACTTCAAGTATCAAGGAAGATGATCAAGAAAAGAGATACTGGAGAGATCATTTATCTAGAATAAATATTTCTAATCAGAGTTGCAAGGGTACCCTCCAAACTCACATATCTCATACTCAGAGTTCCAATCACTTATGAGTACCTTTCACATATGATGTGTATTTTCTTCAATAATTAAAATAGAGAAATTTTGTTGATGAGCCACTCTGATTTTTGTGGTTTTCATCTTTTATCTATTCTGTATATCAACTATAGTCTTTTTTTAAATCTATATTTCATTTATTTTGCAGTAATGTTGTTACTTATCACTATTGATGGAGAGCCCATAAATAATGGTTAATTATCAAAGTGACCAATGGGGGTTGGAAATACTACAGGGAGTATATTTCCTATTTGAAATTTTGATGTGCATTGTTTTGGAGATGTCAATGTCATAAGAATGTGAATCCTTGTATCATAAGTGTTATTATTGAATTGGAGAAATGGTGTACATATCACTGAAGTGTTCATGATCCATCTCAGAGTGGGAGTTGTATCCTAGAGAATTTATGTTGATGCTTCAAGGCCATTGATTAACTTGTGGATGTGGATATGTACTTTGAGTTGACACATAAGAGATGTAGGCCAGACTTGTAATTGTATGTCAAACCAAAATCTACTGTATACATCGTGTTCATACTGTATGTCACTTACTCAAATCTACAGATTCCAAGGACATCACTACCATACTGTCACGCCCCCATGCCTCCGACCGGCGAAGAGGACGCGACCCAACCATCAATAGACCGGGCTAAGAGCCCCATGAACATGTACAGGCATAAACTACTGAAATGCTGGAACAAAATGCTTAAACTTGTACATTGAACTAAAATATACACACATGAATATCTATCATGGACAGATGCACTTGTTCAACATACACAACTAAAATTATGTATCGTGCACAGCGGAATTAACGTGCATTCATTCAAGCATTCATACGACATGTTCAACATTATCATTAACTAAAAATACAGTTGCAGAAGTAAAAATGGACAAGATCACTTATCTTATGATGAACTCATTCCGCAACTAGCTACGTCGCTGCAACGTTCCACCCAACCATAGGTCAGCATGCTCCTTAATCTCTCAGCAACGCTGCCACCCCCGAGCTGGGCATGATTCTCCAAGGAATAAGGGAACTAGCAGGCTTACACATAGCCAAGGATATACAAACACACAACCAAGCCAACAAAGTTGGTTTTATCAGGCCATCAAGGAGTTGGGAAAGGCTAAATGCTAAGCTGGTGAGCTCATTGCAGAGCCAAGAACACCTACACCAGAACTAGCCTGACCTCTAAGACACCCACCCACACCCAACACAAGGAATCAGTCCCTTCTCTGCTACACAGTCCCTCGGGCCCTGCATTCCCTTCCAGTGCTATTCAGGGGTGATGGAGAAGGAGGCCAGCCCTCTAGCTCTGTCTGTGTGGTTTCCAACCACCAGGTTTATCAAGCAAACCAAGCCCCCATCTCTGCTCCCAATACAGTTCGAAGACCAACCATTGCACGCATGCAGCCACTCAGAAATTACAGCTAAACAGGGGGAAAAGATTTCTGAGAGAATTCCAACAGCCCCAACGTATCAACAAACACAATCACAACAGGGGGAAAAATTACAGTCCGACCTGGACAACTGAGCAAGTGGATAAGAGCTACACAGACCGCCACACGACTCTTGAACGTGAAATGACTTCCTACAGGAAATCGTGGATGACACAGACCAACAACTCCCAGTTTCCTGTGTGAATGACAACCACCCAGAGCCCAGTGCGTGAGAGGAAATTCACACTGAAACCCAAATGTGGGTCAAGAACACTCGATTCCACACTATGGGAAAAACGTAAATGACAGTAGAGGCGCCCCCAATCCCTCTCCAGGCTGCGTGAGACCAAACCGCAAAGAGCCTGTGCGTGAGGAGAATCAGACAATGGAGACCATGCGTGAGGATACACAGCGCCGCTTAGGCCCGCGGATGAACAAACAATCGATGGCCGCGAGTAGTGAGTGCATGAGCATTTTTGCACAGTCGTGGGGAGAGTGGAAAAATCCCTGCGTGAGTGATGGCAGTCGTTTTTCCCAGCCATAGTGAAGTCAACCATGGTGGAGTGTGCATGAGGTTGAGGACTGACAATCCTGCCACCCCACTCCCAAAACAATTAACTGCCTCAACCACCAACAGCAATTCTTCAATGAAAGTGGTTGGGTAAGGCAAGGAAAAGAAGACACATGGGTATTTTTCTCTAATTGGCCAAGGTTTGACAAATCCCCCCCCACATCCTTATCCTTGTGAAAATCATGCCCCTTTCTCATTTTAGTTGCCGCAGTCATAGCCGGTCGGGTTCATTTAATTAATTATAGATGCGTATTTACATGATGACCATCATAATATATGCCGGATGCCCCGATATACCATCGGTGACAAATTCACATCCAAAACATAACATAACCGATCAATGGTGGGGCCTTGGCCTTTAGCTTCGCACCATGATCATTTATAATATACATCATGTACATCTAATGCAACGGGGTCAAAACCGGGGCATTACATATTCAAGATTAGACAGTTTGAGGAAGACACCAAAGCTTGTCATCTTCAGAACTGTTTGTAGGTGTTCAGTGAAGTTATCGTGTCAGACATGGAGATGTCTCTATTGTTCACTATATACACTTAGGACTGTTTATATCATCCAATTCACATCAAAATTTAGATCTGAAAAACACCATTAGCTTACCTTTATTTATACCATCATCATAAGTCCTATCACTTTGTAGCATGCATCAATATACAATTGAGCAGTCAATACTAATCATATAATGATGTATGTGACTGTATACTGATACTACTTATGAAATGATTGGGCTTGCTAGGATCTCCTAAGGAACTAGGATAGATTAAGATGTCTATGTTCCTTATCGATATCATATTTGGAAGACTCTTTGTCCATGTGTAAATCTTTAATTTGTGTTGATATTGTTCTTCTATATCAAGATGAAATAAGAAATCAGTTGTTTTATTTGTTTTTACAATCACGGTATTGAAATATTATAACTCAATCATATTGGACATACCAGAGAAATATAATATTATATGTTATACCCACTTTATAGAAAATATTGTTAGCATTGTTGATGTGGAACTTAAGGGCATGCCTCCTAAGGACAGGTCACCAGCTCAATGCAACCCTTAACGATGACTTTCCAAATTCCTAGCATAAATTATGTATGGTCAGTTGCATCTTTTATCCTTCAAGCTATTTGCATATGCATTGTTTATCATTTCATTTATCTTTTGAGGTGCTTGCATTTAGTTTATTATTTCTTCTAGTCTTTGAATTGCTTGAAAGTAGTTAAGGAATTAATATGTGGGATCTATGTAAAACTACAAACAAGCCTTTGAAGAGATGAATAACTTTAGGAAATCATTTCCATTCTCTCATTTATTTATTAATGTGGTTATGTTGTGAATGTGGAAGTTAGTAAGTATAACTTGAGCAGGAGATAAGAGTACAACTAGGGCATGAAATAATGGGAGTGGGGTTGGAAAATTGTGTATAGGTAGTGGGTAAATCATAGGGAGCATAGATGTAGAGTGCATGCACTCCCATGTCATATAGGGAGCATAGATGTATGCACTCTCACCCAGATATTTCTTGGAACAAACACAATTAATGTCTTCCTAGGGACTTTTTTTAACCTCCAGTTCCATTGCTTCAACACCAACCTAACTCTTTAATTTCAATAGAATATATGATTCATTTGGAGGAAACCCTACCACCCTAGACACAATATATATAATTCAAAATAATCTAACATATCCCTAATAACTCTCTAGTAGTAGCACTAGTTTTTTCGGAGGTATCCTTCCCACCCCAACACTTCGTCTTTTCAAATATGAACATTTTTTTGCATGCCATATGCATCTCATCAACCTAGGGATCCTCTAGTTTAGTGTTTACATTTTGACCTTAACTCTTTCACACAATGTGTCCTCAAAGAGAAGCTTCATCATATGAGGATGAATCTCATCTCTCTAACATTGTTTAGGATATAAACAGTGCTCTCATAGGTTCCTTATAATGCTAGGATAGTGTTCTTACCTCTACTTTCTATCTTAGTACCTACACTTTGTTCCCCAAATATGGTGGTAAAATCAAAGGTGATTTGGTAGACTCATTGCTACATAATACAATTGCACATTTCAATGTGTATAAAGATGAAAGAAAAGGCACATTTTCTTCTTGTAGGAAACCACTTAGTCTTAGTGGAAGTTGGATGAACAATGAAGTATCTTTATTAATGGTTCTACCTTCAACTTTGAGCCCCAAACCTGCTCCAATCTTCCCAATTTCTTGTTAGGGATATAAAGGGGTGTTTTTTTATACATTTACACAGTGTCGTCGGATTTCCGACATCTATGTAGTGAAATTTGTCGTCGGATATCCATTAAATCTGACAAAGTTGCTACACTACTGACGAGTTCAATTCGTCGGTTATCCGACCTGTATGAAGGAAACTTCGTTGGATTTTCGACATCTATGTAGTGAAATTTGTTGTCGGATATCCATTCAATCTGACAAAGTTGCTACACTACCGACGACTTCAATTCACCGGTTATCCGACCTCTATGAAGGAGACTACGTCGTATTTCCAACATCTATGCAGTGAAATTTGTTGTCAGAGTTGCGACAAGTGGATGTTGAAATTCCGACGAGTTTATTTCACTGTCGGAAATCCGTCGAAATTTAACCAACTTTTAAAAAGAAAGCGGATTGTCGAATTGCCGACGACAATATGTCGAAAATCAGACATCTATGTTGCTAGATTTTGTGTTAAAAAATGCTTGTGTGAAAGTATCCACCTTTGGGATGAATCCTCTCAAATCCATAATCATTAGAAGAGTAGAGGCAAGCTATACATACTCAAGCCAGATGGCATCAATCCTTCCTTGCTAGAGTAGTTGCATTCCACATATTCCCCCATACAAAAATGTCTTTCTACTCAATTGACATGCCTATTAAGGCATCTTCACCACACACAAGCCCTACAAGTTCTAGCTCTGAATGGGGTGGCATGCTAAATTCTAGCTTGCTCTATTTCCCCTTTGATACCAATGGAACAAAACTAACCACAACTTTCCAAGACAATTGAATAATCCTGAAGACTAACAATTCAAACACCTAAAACAAGTGGCTACTAGAAAGACTTGTTGTTGGAATGTCCCCCATAAGGTCTCTAGTGATAATTGGGATAGTTTGGACAAGGACTTCTCAAAGCATGAGTTTTTTTGTTCTCTCGCTTCTCTGAAGAATGGCAAGTCATTAGGTATAGATGCGTTGTGAAATCTACAAGGTCATGTGGCATTCTATTGGAGATTACTTTTGTTGTTTGGCCTCTAAGGTGTTTGCTTTGGGTAGACTTTCTTAGCATTTAACCAAGCTTGATTACTCTATTTAGTGTTGCTTATGCAATTATGGACAAGGCTTTGGCCTTGACGATCCAATCGATCGCACAATATGTCATTTGACAAGAGAAAACATGTGTTCTTTAATGGAGATTTATTCTTGACACTATGATTTCAGCTTAGAAGGATTCAAAGTGGGCAATAGTCCCTTTCCTAAAGATAGACTTCGACAAAGCATAAGGTCAAGTGGAAATCGAGTGGAGATCAAGTGGATTGGTATTTTAGTTTAGATCTATGTTGACATGCTTAAGTTTTGGTTCGAATTTTGTGGCTATTCTAAACCATGTCTTCACTAATGCTTTGGCCTTTCTATATGTTAATAATTGCCTATCTCCATGGATTTCCCTTCATTGGTCCATTCATCCAAGGGGCCCTCTAGAGCCTTATTTGTATTTCTTGATAGTTGATGCTCTTGATTATTGTTGGTGTCTTTTTGTCTTCAAATGTAGATATGGAGTGTCCTTCTGAATACCTTTGGAATGGTTAATAATGATTTTGCAAATGATTCCCTTCTTTCAGTGAGCGTTGAACAAGGATCAATTGATAGGGCTTGCATGTGCTTGGCCAGTGTCTTCTTTGCATTAGGTGTTGTGGTAAACAACCACAAGACAATGTTTTGGTTGGCTAGGATGGACTCACCACCCAATTGGATGCCTACATATTGGACATACATTCACCTAGGACAAATTGTTAGATATCCAGGTAACTCATTTGGATTTGGGTTATCACGGATACTTATGTGGCATTGGTGTTTACAAGTTTAGAACAAACTCCATGTATGACATCATAAGCTTCTCTCATTTGTTGGGAAGTTCATGGTTGTTGGATGGATTCTACAGGCCTTGCATGCCTATTATTTTCGTCTTAGTTCCCTAGTCATGTGTAGCTTCGACAACTTGACTCTTTGATCTTATTTGTGGGATAAGTATGATGGTAAGAGGGGGCTTTCTTTTTGTGCCATGGGACACATGTACAATGCTCAACGATGAGAGGGTGTTTGGTCTTGCTAACCAAGACAGTATACTTGTGGCCAAGTGGGGCATGCATTGTTTGGGAGGCTCTACTCCGTGGCAGGGCCTATTTCAACATCAATTTGATGATAACCTATCACACTCGAAGAGTTCGTGCAGCATTTGGTTCATGTAACACCACATACTTTTAACATACTCTACCATTAAGACAACTTTACCCAATTTCATAACTTAATTACTTTTCAAGACCTCCTAGCTTGCAAAAACCACAATGACCTTGGTCCTTTCATTTCCACTATGTCCAAATATAAATATGATGTTCTAAAGAATATCTTAGTCTAATTGCTTTTGATTGTTCAATAGACCTTGTTGGTCTTAAGAGAAGCTAAACATCATCATCATCATTTACATAGAAAGGGACTGAAAGATTGCAACAATGATTTCATGAAATTGCTTTAACAGCATGTTGTAGGGAAGCACTCTCTTTATCACGTCGCTTAATCTTGAAATAATATTGCATTCTTTAGTATATCATAGCTAAGGACACCCACATGTACAGCTTAAAACTGCTAAAAAACAAGGGATCAGAAGAAAACAGGGGAGAACAAGATTTTAGAAAAGTTCACTTAACGACAATTTTGTTGGTCGAAAAAAGTCTTCAATGACAATATTATAATTTATATTGAAAAATATATATACTTTTTTTGAAATCTGATTTGTCAAGTTATTTGTAAGAAAATGTAGATCCAAAAATATAGCAAGCTCAAATGTACACATGATTTTCTAGTCACCTGCCATGTTAGGCTCAAAAAGTGCATATATGTGCAGTCAAATTTCCTCGATATTCTGGCACTATGATATAAGAGAATCAGACAATTCACCCAACCCAGCTACACCAATGCTACTGTTACTGAGGTTGTAGGTCATCTTCTTGACAAAAGTCGATATCTCTCCATCCAAGAGAAGTAGGAGGATTAATTTTAATTTCTTTTTATATAATGTTTTATTCATCCTGTTAAACTGAAACAACTACAAATAACACTGCAAGTCGAGAAATTTCAGTGGAGTGGTTAGAATCTGGTTAGAAAGTATAACTTACCAGTCCTTTGAGGCAGAGAAATTAAAATATTGTCATTTGTGTTGCTGGAATCAGCTGAATTAATCCCTTTATATTTAATTCCTCAGTTTATTTTTAAAAAATTATGTATATAAAACATTGACATGCAGGCCACAAAATCATTATGTCAAACTAAATAAATGACTGGAAACTAATGAATGCAGATGAAATGGCTATCAAAGTTCACTGACCCATCAAACAGAAATTTTAAAAGTTTCCTATCTCTTACTTAGAGCTTTTTCATTTAAAAAAGTAGAAACAATATGTTTTTCTTTTCCAAGTAGAAAACAGTATAAATTAATCACTGGACAAAGTTAATGGTTGTATCATTGCTACTACTAAAACATCAACAAGACGTGCATTCTTGAAGAACAAATGCTTAGGATTGCAGTTCTTCGCAAGTTAATAAGCCCACAAGACTTAATCTCTATGTCAATGTTACAAATATCTAGTCGGGGAATATATCGTCGAGGGTCTGGAAAAAACCTTAGGGAAAAAATCGAGAATTATCGAAAAATATTGGGAAAAATAACTTAGACCTAAATTATGAAAATATCAGACAAATCAGCAACACGAAAATCTCAGAAGAAGTCAGAAATATCGAGAGAAATTGGAGATATTTGCAACACTGCTCTACGTTGCTGCTTTGAATACAAACTAACATTGATTATAATCCAGACACTCGAGGATCTATCAACCTAATAAAACATTGTCAGAAGATGGGAATAGGTATGTATGCTTTGACTTTATAAACAACCAATATAAGGCATTAATATAGATAAGAGCCTTTGTACAGGAGAAATTATAAAAGTGGTGGTGTATAATAAATAAAGCGTCCTATAGGATTGACTTAAATACACCAGGGTCCACAGACAAAACATAGAATGACCAAGCATACATTCTGAAAAAGAGCATATGCTAAAAACTGATGGCTGGGCATTTTAAACAGCCAAGTTCTTCACCTATCGTTTGTATTGTATTGTAAGAGGGAGATCTGGAATCTGCCGCAGTATTATTTACAAACCCTACACTTCACCTACTGAAAAATCTGTTGCTTTAACTAATTCAGCAGTTATTGAAACTGTATTTAGTATTTACTATTAACAATACACTTTCCTAAATTTGCAAAAATATAAAATAATCAATCTACAACCATTGACCGGAATAAGTACGTATCATCCTACCTTACCTTCATCAGATTGATAACAAGGCTCTGTAATGGAATCGATAAAAAATTCCTCATCTGCAAAGACAAATGCCATTAAATTAGCATGCAATTTTAGCAATTAGTGGAACTTTCCTAATCTCCAAAGAGAAATTCCATTAGAATAACATCCAGTTTTAACAATAAAATGAGGATAACAACAATTGCATCTTATTCAATAAGCCCAGTCTTTTTTTGGGTATCTACCACTGAAGCTCAAGTAATATAAGCTTCACCTATTTCGTCATTGTCCGGAGACTCCAGGAAAACTTCTGTATCATCTGGTAAAAATGGAGAGCCAGAATAACTTCCTAGAAGACCAAGATCTGCAGCAATGAGACAAGTTAGAAGGGAGCATGTAAGAAACTACAGTTGGACACTTCCAATCAGGGAAAATAGTTAATTAAATATCTGTGCAGTGATAACAGTAACAGTATGATGGCAATACAGGATTTATATCAAAAAGAGGTAGGTTTTCAACAAGCCCTTCAGATTCCTGCATACTGAGAAAGTCTTCATGGTGAAGTTCTGATGTAAAAAGGTCTCTAGAAGAAAATATTCAGAACTAGCTTATGAAGGGTGGGTTTTGCAGCTGTCACTGGAAACTCCATAGGAAAATAACAGTTACCCCTCTAGGCAAGATCATACTTACAAAATGTCTTAGAGGTGCACAGAAGGTGGAATCCTGGGAGATGCTAACAAAGGTAATTGGAGCAACCGAATCCGGTTGGTCCGTTAGTTGTCGAATCCGACTATCATTTTAAATGATAAATATTATAATATATTAGATGATGAATATTACAAAGATGTCTTGGCCTTAAATATGGCTTGGACATTCATGATAAGGAGACACCTCCTTTCATACTAACCTAACTTATAAATTATTTAATTATTTAATTATTTTCTTATTTATGTTCGTTACATTGCCACTCCCTTTAAAGGAGCTTTGTCCTCAAAGCTTGAATATTTTCCTAATGTCGTCTTTTATTCTGGCTCTATCTCGCACTGATGACTTGAGAGGTGCGATTTTGATTATGACCATTGCCTCATTTTGATTATTATGTCTTGGTATTTGCAATAAGTATGAACTTGGTGAAGTTTTGTTTACGCTTTTTCTACTTGTGTGATTTCTTCTTTTAACTATGTTTGTCGTCATTTGAACATGCTCAACATACATTACGACCTTAACTATTTACGTGTTGTTATCCCCAACATATTTTGTGTCAGTTCCCTTGAACGGGCCCCTTGTGCTTATAATGCTCATAAGAACACCAGTCTTATCTTGTGTCTGATAGATATTATAGTTGCTTCCCTTGATGTTCTTTATAGCCCTCTTTGTGATGATATCTGTCCTTCGTGTGTTTGTGATTGTGACATTTTTGTCGCAGCATTGATCATCTTTATTGTTAGCAACATCGGCTTGTCTCTTATCACAATCTTGGTTAGGATCATCTTTTTTTTCATCAACTTAGGTGGTTTCTTCTACATGATTTTCACCTCTCTCTACATTTACTTTAAATGTTTCATCCATAGCTGTGTTGCATGGGTACCTGTACCGGAGGGTCGGGTACACGGACCAACACCGAGTACATGTACCGGGTACTTGGGTACTTCAGTGGTACGTCCCTAGCCGTACCCAACCATACCAAAATCCAACCTCACGTACCAGGTAGTTCATGTATAAAAATTGTTGGTTTTGTACCTAGGGAAGTGTTCCCCTAGGTAACTTTAGCCTTTAGTCACCTAGTGAAGGGAAATAAAGTGAACGTTGCATTAAATGACTTCAAAAGCATTTAAAGACTTTAGAGCATTAAAGTCACTTTTTGATAAATTTAAGTGGGTGAGTGAAATTAATATTTTAGAAATAAAATATGTGCAATTAATTTCAACCATTGATGTAATTCATTCCCTGCCATCGGATTGAGATCTCTTCACCTGCCTAGGGTTGAGAAGCAAAAAGCAAGGAAAAGGCAAAAATATTCATTCTTGTGAGAAGTTTTGAAGAAGAGAGAGCTGAAGAGAGTGAGGGCACAAATTCCAAGACAAAACTAGAAGTGATTTTCAGTGGGCACGAAAATCGAGATGATTATTTGTTGGCACAAGTTTCGAGGTGAAGGTATGGCTCATTTATTGCAGGCACACCAACATTTATTGTGCACAAAAATCCAGGATACAGCCTCATTTATTGTAGGCACATTTTTCGAGGAGTTGTACTGTGCATTTATTGCAAACTGTACAGTACGGTTTCTGCATGATTTTCGAGGACTGTTTGGGCACAGAGTTTGAGGTAGGGTCAGGCTTGAAAATCGAGGTTGTTGACACTACTTTTCAGGCACATATTTCGAGGTCGTACAGCAGCATTAATTGATGTCTGTACAGTACGGATTTTGGGTATGCTGGCACAGTTTTCGAGGACTGAAATTTTGCTAATATTTTGGCACGTTTATCAAGGAGGTTTGCACAAAATCGAGGCAGCAAAAGCACGGAAACCGAGACAGTCTGCTGGTCAAATTTATGGGTTGAGATGAGTTGGATTTTTTACTGTAAAAATTAATGTCTGATTTTTATCCTAAAGAAATAATAAACTCTCTCTCTCTAACTGGTTTTCCCCTTGTGAGTTTTTCCAGGGCCATAGGCTGAAAATTTTGAGTACTGCGTTTTTGAATGGCGTGTTGAATATTTACTTTTTGTCAGTGAAAAATTTAATTTACAGCAGTGTTTTAAGTCTGAAAAATTTATGTTTATTTCCAGCATGTTAATTTCTGAGATTGATATAAACTGAGACAAATTTTACTTAAAACCGATGGCTGAAAACTAGTGAAAATTCTACAAAAATAGGGTACTCGCATGGATTTCAGTACGTCGTACGACGTGTTTGGGTGCGCGACCGATACAGCCGTTGTTCAATTTATGTTAGCTCATCGTTTGGGGCAAGTCAATTTGCAAAGTTTGAAGTTCAAAATTTTAAAAATTAAATAATAAAACACTAAAACACATGTTATGTGGGCCTTTGCCCCTTACCTAAACCCGCGCAACACTGCATTTCTCACTGCTAGTGCACTGTGCTCACTACTCCAACGACGACGTGATAGAGGACCTTAGTGATGCTAATGACATTGATCCTAAGGATGTCGATGACATGGCTTGAGGAAGCCAAATCAACTATCTTGTTCATGTTCAATGTTTATTGTTTTGATTCTTGAACTTTCTTTTTCATGTCTAAAAATGCCTTTAGGCAAATTTTGGATGTGGTATGACAATGAAGTTTGAACTCATGGTGTGATGGACATATAATATTTTATGTTGTTAATTATATTAATATAACTTCAGTCTTCCAGTTGATATCTACTATGAGTCTATGTCATATGATTTATCAAATTTATCATTTTATGTTTCAAATTTTCAATGCGAATGTTCATATGAATCATTGAAATTAGAAATATCAAATATACATGTATGATGTGAGTGTGACATGTTTTATTTTTATAAATTTTAACACACACACACATATACATATATACAGTACCCCCGACGTACCCAAGCACCCTATTTCAAAAAGTGGCATCCCCATCCCCGTCCCCGTCCCCGTGCCCACGTTT
>LPNX010084438.1:0-64269 GCA_001517045.1 Pseudotsuga menziesii | reverse complement strand
TGGCATCTTATAGTAAGAGTGACGAATTCATAGATCTCCTTGAGGAAATCCTTAAGGACATAGATGAAATAAAGAAAACTATGGACCTAAGTTACCAGGAAACGTGGGCATGGGGACGGGGACGGGGATGGGGATGCCACTTTTTGAAATAGGGTGCTTGGGTACGTCAGGGGTACTGTATATATGTATATGTGTGTGTGTGTTAAAATTTATAAAAATAAAACATGTATTAATTAATATTTTTATTTTTATTTTTCATAAACTATATAATATTTTGTATATAGTTTTTTTTTTTAAACAAATATTATAATATTATTTATATTATAATAAATATAATATTTGATATTTTTTTAAATATCTTATTATTAATATATTATATTATATATATATATATATATATATATATATATTGTTTTGCAGGTTTAGGATGCGGCGGCGGAGGGACGACGTGGTTGAGGTGGTCGCGCTGTGAGGAGGTGGCGAGGGCAGGTTGAGGCGCTGTGAGGATGTGGCGAGGAGGTGACTGCACCGTGAGGGGAGGTGACGAGGAGTCAGGACGCGGAGAGGAGCAGTGAAGGTTGGAGCGCGCGAATGTCAGAGCGGGTTGGAGGGACGAGGAGGCAACCGGAGGAGAAGAGTGGAGCGTTGGGAAGGAGGTAGGCGATGGAAGTTGGAGGTGGAAGATGGAGCGCGGATGGAAGAAGGGACAGTGGCGGTTTGGAAGGGGATTCAAGGGTTGACAAGGAGGATAGTGAGGCGGTGGACGCGCAGAGGGAAACTTGGCGCGCAGTTGGAGTGTGGTGTGGATGCTTTGGAGGAGGCTACAGGCGGTAGAGGCTATGAGAAGATGGGGAGGTAGCTTGGAGAAGGCGCGTGTGGAGATGGGGAAGGAGAACAGCGCGGGGAAGGAGAGTGGAGGAGGTATACATGGGAGTGGAGAAGGAGAGATGGCAGCGTGTGAGGAGTGCGGGAAGGGGGGAGACGAGATGCGGGGAGTTTTGGGAAGTTGGGCACGTGGAGATGAAGGAGCATGTGGGAGAGTGAAGGCAGCGGAAATGAAAAATAGGGGTGGCAGGAGTTTAGATGAGAGAGGGAGGATGAGCCGAATCCGAGCTCAGGCCGAAGGAGCGGCTCTGATACCAAATAGAGCAACCGAATCCAGTTGGTTCGTTAGTAGTCGAATCCGACTATCATTTTAAATGATAAATATTATAATATATTAGATGATGAATATTACAAAGATGTCTTGGCCTTAAATATGGCTTGGACATTCATGATAAGGAGACACCTCCTTTCATACTAACCTAACTTATAAATTATTTAATTATTTAATTATTTTCTTATTTATGTTCGTTACAGTAACTGTTATACCATTTATGTAGAGGTCGTTAGGGGCCTCGTGGCACTTTATGTCCTCCTGTTGAGCACCCGTCTAGTTCTTGGGACTGACTTGTGGAGCTAAAGGAGAGCCTTGTACTCTCTTGTTGAGCACCCAACAGTTTCTCTCAATTGAGGGATAAGGGTTGGACGTAGACACCTTAGTTAGTTTGCATTTTCTTATACAACACTATAATCCCCCTAAGCACAAGTGAGGCCTAAAATTAATTAAAATATACAGGACCATTTGCAAAACATTGCATCATTTACTTTAATAGCACTCCATTGCACATTCTTTATTCAAAGCATTCTTTTATTCCAAGTTCTTTATTTGATTCAACATAGTTGTGAGCAAGTTTCACTTACGATTAGTTTTATTTGCTTAGTGTATCTTCAGCAATTTAATTTGATGATCGGTTATTGTAGATTGTGAATAGTTCCAATCTTTGTATCTAGTAATTTTGTCAAGTTTAATCTAGTTTATTTGTGACTCCATAGCCCTAGCGAAATAGGCTTTAGTTTAGCAAGCAATTGATCATTATTCTTTCTTAAAAAATTATTTAGTTAAAATTTCAAAGTAAAGTTTGCATGTCATTTGAAATTATTGCATGTTGCATGGTTGATTGCCATAAAACTTAAATTAATCTAATCTTCTTTTAACTTATAAAACACAACCTTTGAAACATAGTAAATAGGGACTGCAACCTTTGACCGTTTTAGGAGTTGGGTCTAAACGAAGGAGTTAGGAATTGAGGTGATGTTGGTTATAAATTCTTAGTTGCCCTCAAGAACACACCTAGTTGTCGGAAGACTTTTCCACAGTCAAGTGTATTTTAGGCGACAACATATCTTATAAAAGCTCTTGTGTTGTTTATGTTGTCGTAATTTATTAATCTTACAAGTCTCTTGTCTCATAGTTGTTGTTTAAAAACTCCTAAAAAACTCATTCATCTAAAACACTTCCACTAAAGCTTAATCATCCTTAGCAGCCAAATAGGGTCTACCCCCCTCGGCTTCGTTAGGAGTTTGCCTAAATGGAGGAGTCAAAATCAAGTGATAGTACTTGATTCATGACTTCCCCCCAAGGACGCACTTAGTGGCTTGAAGATTTCTGCCACAACAACCTATCCCCCTCAGGTGCATGAAAGGTTGTAACAAAGAGCATGATGGATTGTAACCCAAATGAGGAGGGGAGGCCTCCTTAAATTGGAAAAGATTGAAGGGAGACCCCATTTGCATGTTCGTCACTTGTCATATGAGTGAGGGAAGGGCCCATGGAGAGGGGGTCACACTTCGTAGTGAGGGAAACTTCAAACTTAAGAAACACTTGCATGGGGGCGGGGGGGGTTTTGCCTCTAAAGTCACATTAGGAACATAATATAACATCTGGAAACTTAATTTCCCCTCCCCAAGTGACTTTAGTGACTTCACAAAAAAATTTCATTCTAATTAATGGCCAATTTTTTTTGGTTTTTGGGACTAACTTAGGAAAACATGCCCAAAACCTTAGCAAAACTCGTCCAAATGACTTCAAACTTGGTCCAAAGGTATAGGGGGTTGTTGTCACATATATAGTAGTTGGGCTACCATTGTTCTTGAGTAGTCCTAAGCATATTTTTGAGCCAGTCCTTTAGTTTGAGATCAACAGATAATGAGCTCCCTGTTGATGATCACTCTCTTTTAGTGGATCCAGAGCATTCAGTTTGATTAGTTCCATGTCGTTGCCTCCTAATTCGCACCTCGAGTAACGTTGCAGAAATGTTCAAGCCACCGGGTGCGACCTTGGGGGCAAGCTCGAGCCAAGTGCTGTCACCTGATACTCAGCTCCTCTATCTAGGCCAACTCCTAGCGAAGCCAAGGGGGGTGGACCCTAATGAAAATAAATCTAAGGTTGTTTCTAACTATGAAAGTTAGAAACACAGATTTTCTAGGAGGTTTAGTATGTGAAATGAAATTAGAGATTACCAATCACTACAAATAGAGTTTACTTAAGCAACCCTTAGTCAAAAATAGATACACAATATTCAAGACACATTTGCGGAATTAACTTATGCAAAACATAATAGAATAGATCAATGCCATGATGAAAAAAATGCTTCACAAATTGTGGGTTGCTAGTGTAGTCTCAGTGAAAGTATTGCGGTGTCTCGACTGGTAAATTTTAGATTATTAGGTCAATTGATTAAGGAGTGGGTAAATTATTGGTTGGTTTTATTAATGTGGAAATGATCTGGATTATTAGCAGGGGGGGATTCCCGATATACCACGAAGGCACAGGGAATATCCCCAGACCACACAATGTGGTAGCACACAAGGAAATGTGGGTTGAATGGAGTCACGTGAGATGTTCAACACTACACCAACAAGGATGTAGCCTAACAGGGCCCCACGGTCGCTTTTCAGTAGTTCCTGCTTCCTCTGTACAATTTCCCCACACGCAGCAAAACGCAATGTTGGATTTTCGTTGTTCAAGGAGATTAATTAAAAGTTAATTACTAGTCACCTAAACCCTCTTCTGATACTACCAATTGATCAGACAAAGTTGTAGTGGAAGTAGAGCATACGAGAATGAAGGCCTTATAAGTTTTAATGTTTTTAACAAAGTTTTTTTATTAAAAAGAGTAAATCCCAAGAGCCTCTTTCCAAATTTAGTACACGGGCAATCCCTTATCCATGAATCTATACCCAAGAAAGCAAGGGGGTTTATTTTAATCTCAACAGTGCATAAAAACTAAAGTTCTCTAATAACTACACTGCTCAAATATTTTCCCTTTTTGTACTTCAGTATAGTGCAGTGGATAAGTATTCAAATTACTTTGCAAATAAAAACTTACATAAACATTGAAATAGTGAAAGAAAGCAACAAACTACACTAACAGCATAAAACCATGAAAATGGACACCGACGCAAATCCCCTCAGAGGGGATGGGGACCGGGCTCTGATGAGCCTACTCAAGCCTTATTTGTTTTTTTACAACATAGAAGAAGTGCACTTTGGTCCTTATATTTTGGATCCAAAGCCTGACAATTCATTGAAAAAATAACTTTTTATGCAAGGGCGATCTCCATGGGTCTTCGTTTTGCTCAATTTTGGGAAAATTCGCCAAAGTTTCCTTCTCTTTTCTTGTAAACTTGCAAAAAACAGTGATGAAAAGAAAGTGAAAGACACCCACAGACACTTAAAGAGTGTCTTGGGAAAATCTACAAAAAGAAAGTCTAAAAAAATCTAAGTAAAACTAAAAGAAAATGACTAAGGTAAGCTAGGAAGCTTGCCTTCTTAGGATCTTTGCTTGCCTTCTTTAAGAGATTGGCAGGCAAGTCTCAAGCACTATATGCCAAATAAATGAAATGAAAGCTCTTTAATCTTCTTAACCAAGTACTTTTAAATTTTAACCTTAAACTTGTGAGAAGAAGGCTAGATCTAATGCAATGTTATCAGAACCCAACCGGTTTTGAAAAAAAACCCTGGTTGGACCGGTTTACAAGCTTCACCGAGTCAAATCACGCACTCAAACCGTTTTTGGTCGGTTCCATACGAAATTGGCCGATTTCAAGGATGAACCTTCCGGTTTTCAAAACTCTGGTTGGACCGGTTTACAAGCTTCACCGAGTCAAATCACGCACTCAAACCGTTTTTGGTCGGTTCCATACGAAATTGGCCGATTTCAAGGATGAACCTTCCGGTTCTGTACAAAACCATTTGGTTTTCTCCAGACCATCCGATTTAGTACAAAACCGGTCGGTTCTGTACAAAAATGCCAAGGACCCCCAAAAACAACTAATTTCAAATTCTTTCAATAAAATAAAAAATAGGGTCCACATGTGAGCTGTTTAATTGACCCACAACTCTTCTAATGTTATAAAAGGAGGCTCCCACCCTCCATCTCAATCACATTTAATTATGGATGGACTTGGGCCCTCTTCCACAACAAGAGGATGTGAACATTGATGTTGTAGTTAGACAAGTGCCTTCAGGCCTAGGGGAGTCAAGCCATGCTCATGTTGAGGATGTAGATGATGACTCCAAGTCTGAGCATGAGGACTCAAATAATTCTGATATATGATTAGAATCATTAGATTGTAGATTCTAGAGTCCAGATTGCAGTCATATGCTTATATTTTGACTTTAGAAGCCATTTATAACCTCTTTGTTGATGTACTTTTATTTAGTTATGTATTTGCAATCAATGCTATTTTTGTTTTATACGCTCTTACTTGATATATACATGAGAAACTTGACATATTTGTGTATAATGGTTTGAATTCACATGGATGCACATGGATATATATGTATTTTTTGACAATATGAATGTTTTATGTATTTTTGCTCAACCGATTTTTTGATCCGGTTTGTTTCCCGATTTTTGTCCGGTTTTGTCCGGTTCCAGTTCCCAGGGTCGGCTGGTTCGACCACCGGTTCGGTTCTGATAACATTGATCTAATGTTTTAAAGAATAACTTGTAATTACTCAATAAGATCTAGATTTGGGAATTTAAATCTACTTTAGATATGTCTTTGAAATGTAGATCTAAGCAAAGTAACAGTAACCAAAGTAAACTTGAAATTTTTGGATCAAGAAGTGATAGAACCAAATGGAGCAAGAAGTAGAAAAGGGATGGTGACGCCTCCGTTGGTGAAATCCGAGGGATGATGCTTCTTCTTTCGAAATCACTGGAGAAGAGGGAGAGCCCACTCGCTCGTCAAATGTTCCAGCTCGGGTCTCCTGTAAAATACCTTCAACAAAATGCAAAGGGGATTAATTTTTAAAAGCACCTATGTGAAATGATAAGAAGATAAGTAGCATTATAGATCCATACAAGAAATCATATAAAACTTGGTAATCTAATATATATTTCACAATGAGAAGTAATCTTGCAAGAATCACTTCGTATTCTTACCGAAATGTAAATTTCTTTATCAAGACAAGTAATCCCAACAAATGCAAATATGAAAGAACTAATACAGGTTACCTTAATGATTTATAACAAAGACAACATCAACCAAACATTCATGGATCCCACACCGAAATTGCCTCCAAATCCTTTTATTAACAAATACTCAGAAAAATATTACAATGTATGCCAGCAGTGGTTCAACCTTCTGATCCTCAATAATGATGAAGTGACTTGCTTAAATAGGAAATGAGAGACCCAGGGGGGCACCACCAACACTAAAGATCAAGTTCAGTTGAGCCTGAGTGATCTAAGGAATCGGTGGGGTGATATTTAGATTAGTTGGAGTGTTATTATGGAGGAGGTGCCACCTCAAATGAGGTAGGCAACCTCACTCCACCTACCAATCCCACTCAACCTCCATCACTCACATGCTCCCACCAACCATCACGCATCTCGTATGGACTTAATATGATGTGAGCAAGAGCTTCACCAAAAACACATTCGCTACTATTCAAACCTTGATGTATGGTAAACAATATTACAATAAACACATGGTTTTGATACAAAGGGGGGTCCACTCCTTGGTGCTAGTGCACGCCTCAAAAGTTTGACGTCACCCTCCTTTCCCATGCAAGTGATTCACCCACATCATGTGTCCTCCTAGCAAGCATACAATTTGACCAACTTTAACTTGAACCAAAGTTTTATTGTGACGTGGATAAAGGGGCTCCACGCCCCTCAAGCTAGCGAGAGTACCATGTTTAGCGTGAGTCTCTTCCTTGGTGAGTTGACGTCATCCTCCACTTACACATTCGTTGCCTCAAACTTTAAACCCAGCTTGCATGTTTTTTAAAAAGATGAGGGTCGTATGACATGGGGGCCACATGCCACGTCATTTTATACTAAAAAAAATTTGAATTTTGACTTATTCAAATTTTTACCTTAGTGCCAAATTGATGCATTTTTAGCAATTAAATGCCACTTTAATGCTCTATTAGCCAAATAATGCCTTTCAGGCTGGTTTACTTGCCCGAAACATAGTAAAAGTGGCCATCGAGGTAGAGATGCCGCTATGAGTGTGAAAACGAGCATCCCCACGCCAAAAACGGATTTCGAACCCACCAATTATTAATTTTTTTAAATAAACCATTATAAATGGCTTAAAAATGGATATATATTTCTTTTTCGAAATCAGACAAAACTCTAGGGAGGCCTAGTACATGTCCATACGACTCAATATTGATGCTTAGCACGCTCATATACATTGACACGTGAACTTTAATAACCTCCTAAGTCCTAGCCACCAAGACGACCATTCCAGCTTTGGAGGAGCGGTGAAAAACTCGAAAAGTATACATCGCTTATTCATCATTGCATAATTGACAAGGGAAAAAACACCTTGGAATGATCGGATTGATGTTTAAGTCTTAGGAAGCCAAGCCCTTTACAAAAAAAAAGTTATGCTAGTACATTTATTACAACTTCCCCGAAGGGGTATGAACATGTCGTACAAAAAATAAAAAGGCCATGAAGGCCTGAATAGACTTCTAAACTCTGAGTTTGAACAAGTACTTTGTTCATCATCGGCGACTCACTAAAAGTCAAACTAAATGCAACCTAGTCGGCAACACATGCCATGACTGAGCTTCATGACCCCAGATTTGATCACTGAATTAGCCATTTTCATAACCGAGAGAAGAGTTATGGCAGTGCCTAACATGTACAGCAACAGTAGTGTTTCAGTGCCCTTCAGATTGTTCAGATTGGATGCAGGTATAGAACCCAAATGATATATAGACTTTTTTTTTCTCTATTGTCTATTTTAGTAGTGAGACTTGGTTAGTAGTGGTTGTATGTTGGCGAAATCCTATTATTTCTTACTAGAATCTAAAGTATAAGTGATCTAATTGCTATGTCCAAGACATTCTTTCCTATATTCATTGGTCTTGCCCTACTTATAGTATGGATTTGGTCATTTCCATTTAAGAGACACAGCTTGCTAGCCTTGGCACCATCTTCACTGTCTCTATCCATCCGTTGCCTTCCCTTCTTTATGTTTAACCCAGACTTGTAACTTGACTAGTGACATCTAGGATTTTCCCCACCTTCACCTCTATGTTGGAATAGGTCTCCATGTCTAAATTGTGTCTCGATGTTGGTTTGTGTGATTCATATCACAGGGATGGTCTTCCTCTAGGTCTTGAACACAAGTAGTCTTACCACAAAAATGTCTTTGGACACTAAGGCATCGAAACTTAAATGCTTATTCTAAATGGATGCCTAGCCAACAAAACAAAACTGTTTTTTTAAACACTGTTGCAAATGAAATATAAAGTCAAACAGTTTCCAAGAGACGAGCACCCATCCTTTGTATGATGTGAGGTTGTTTTCCCCCAAAGGGCAACAGGGTGGTCACTCCATTGCATATATTGATGGTGGCAAGCAATTGAGGTCATACCTAGTCATTATCTGAGGCCCGCAAGGCAATTCAAGGCACCTGCTCTTGGAGGATGGCTAGTTAATAAAATAATGTTTTAATACAGTCAATGGCCAAAGGATAAGCACTCATTCATTCTATAATGTACGACTTGTTATCCACTAAAGTTGCACTAAATTAGATTTCCAATGAGCCACCAAAGTTGTGAACAAGTCCCTTGTTCATTATCAATGCTCTAAGGTTTAGAAGACCTTTCAGGGCCAATTTTTGTGCCCTTTTTATTTTTTTGCATGTTCATACCCTGTGGGGAAATTGCAATAAGTTGACGTAGCATGATGACTTTTTGTAAAAGGCTTGGCCAACTTAGACTTAGTTATCAATGCAGTACTCTAGAGTGTTTTCTCCTTGTTCAATATATGTTGTTTGTCAACAACATATAATTTCTGAGTTTTTCACTCAAACCTCCAAAGCTAGAATATTCATCGTGGTGGTTAGGCCTTAGGAGGTTATTAAAGTCTATGTGTCTAAGTATATTGCCATGCTATTCATCATTTTGAGTCATTATGAACATGTACTAGGTCCCCCATAGGTTTTTTTTAATTTTTGAAAATAATAAAATTTCCCGCTAAAATGGGTTAAATTTTTAATCACTCAAACCTCCAAAGCTAGAATATTCACCTTGGTGGTTAGGCCTTAGGAGGTTATTAAAGTCTATGTGTCTATGTATATTGCCATGTTATTCAACATTTTGAGTCATTATGAACATGTACTAGGTCCCCCCTAGGTTTTTTTTAATTTTTGAAAATAATAAAATTTCCCGCTAAAATGGGTTAAATTTTTAATAAGTTAATTGTAAAAAATCTCAAAGTGTCATAAAAGTGTGGCTAGGGGGGCAAATTTTCCATGGGGGTGCTCAATTTCAAACTTAGAACTCCCACTTTATCCTAAAACCCAATTTTCCTAATTTTTAAGTGATTGTTTATCACTTAAGTGAAATTCTTTCTAAAAAGGCAAAAAGTAAATAAAACATTGGAAAAAAAAAAGAAAATATGGAGAAAAAGCACATCTCTAAATCAGTGGGAACTTGTCCCAGACACGTTCCGAGTTAACTAAGGATGATGTTGGGGCTAACTGGAAACCAAATCAATATCAAATCGGCTTAATTCCAATCAAATCCATGAGGGGGCGAATTTGTCCTTAGAGGGGCACATTTATCCATGAAATAGCTCACCTCTTGTTGTATATGTGGCACAGAAAGAGGAGGGGGTGACCTACCTTCTGAGAGGTGGCGCCTGCCACCTCTAGTTCACTCTAGTTCGCCCCCAATCATCTCAAAATGCTCGAACACTCGAAAAATTCAGCCCCCATCGGGTTTTCTCTCATTTTTTCTATTTAAGAGAGGCTTTCTTTGTTTTTTTCAAATGGAAACAAGGAACCTCTACTCATGTACTATTTTTGTTTTTTCTATCTGAATAAAGTTGAAGGCTTTGGAGCCTTATGAAGTGTGGCATCTTTGGTGCATCTACGTTGTGAATGAGGTGATACTGCTACAATTTCATGCTTTGCTTTAATTTTATCATTAGTCTAGCTTAGAGGGCTCTCTGAAGCACATAGGGTAAATATTTGCAGTTGTCAATTTGTTTACTTACTAATTTACATTTAAAGATTCAAGAAGGCATTGTCTTATTAAGTTATATTTCATGCTTTTTGGTTTTCATTAGTAAAAGGTACCAGATCTAATATCTTTTGTTGCAAGTGTGATATATTGTGTTACAGATCATCTTCCCAGGTAAAAGGTTGAGCTAAGCTGTATCTCTTTTTCTTGGATTTGGATTAAAAACACAATTTTTTTTTGTTTCACCTCTATGTCTCCAGGTTTTCCAAAAGATTCAAGTTGAAGCTTGAGAACCTTCTTCTCTTAAAAATTTAATTTTACTCTCTAGTTACATTTAAAAGCAAGCTTAGATCTATTTTAAATGTTTATCACATACTCCTTAGCTTGGTCATATTTCTGGATCTAAAGTACTTCCGTTTCATAATCATAAGCTTAGATCTAGTTTCCCTTTCCTAGTTCTCGAAGTAGCAATATCTTTCTATATTGTATTTTATTGACTAACCCACTAATTTATAAATACATAGCTTGCTGGTTTTTGCTTTTTCGTGATAGGTTAAGTGAAAATGTTACCGAATTTTCGAAATTTCAAGCCTCTTGAAACACCTCTCATTCCCTTTTCTTCACTCCCCTTCTTCAAGCAGGCTATTGTAGGCCTTTTTTATCAGCTTTTGAGATCAAAAGGCAGCCCCTTCCAAAAAGCATTGTAATAAAAATTAATAAAACAAGCTAGTGGGCTACACAGCACCCACACTCCATCCCCTTTGGGGGGTTCACAGTGTCTTTTCATGGATTTCCTTTATTCTAACGTGTTGTTTTCACAACACATGCACACAATCCGTCTTCTAGAAAGGTTGTATACTTCGACTAATCCTTTAGTTTTCTTTTCTTTTATTTTGGACAAAGTAACAAACACTAATCCATCCTTGCTCTCCCAAGTGTTACCGCCTGAGTTGCACGTAGTCGGAATTTCAAGTGAGCCATAAAAGATGAAAAACATACTTGTTCAAGTTCAGAGCTCAGAAGTCCATCCGGCCTTCTTCGCCCTTTTATTTTTTTGTAACACATGTTCATACCCCCTTGGGGAAATTGTAAACAATGTGCTAACATAGTCAATTTTGTAAAAGAGTCGGCTTCCAAGACTTAGACATCAAGCAGACTAGCCCAAAGCATTTTTTTCCGTGGTAATTATTTGTTGTTGAACAAACGACTAATAATTTATGAGTTTCCACTCACACCTCCAAAGTTGGGGTAGTCATCTTGGTGGTTAGGCCTTAGGGGGTTATTAGAGCCTAAGTGTCAATGTTTATAAACATGTTAGACATTCGAATTGAGTCATATGGACATGTGCTAGGCCCCCCTAGGTTTTTGTTCGATTCTGAGAAAAAAATTCCGTTTGTTTAAGCCATTTTAATGGTTTAATTAAAAAACTTGTAAATGGCATAAAAACTTGATCCAGAGGTGGAATTTGGCGTGCGGATGCTCGTTTTAATACTCAAAGCATACTCTTTACCCCATTACCCACTTTTCATACACTCTAGGTGATCAAAACGTCACTTATGGTCATTTTTCGCTATCAGAGCATCAAAGTGACACTTAAATGCTAAAAGTGCGACAATTTGGCAATAAGTAAAATTATTAAAAAAGTCAAAAAATGTTGTTTTAAAGTTGATGGCATGACTTGGCATAGTGGTCCCCATGAATGCGACTTCTCCTAGGAAGGAAGGCGTCACTTTCAAATATGTTTTCATTACCATGAGTTTTAAACCAAGGTTCATTTCACTGCTCACGTCATCACCCATGCGTTTATCCAAGGTGTCACCCTCATGTCATCACCCATGCGAATATTCATTAACGTGAGTGTTGATTGGAAGATGCGACTGATGTGGTAGCGTGGAGGTAGGTAGCATATGGGAATTGGCGAGTGAGTAAAGCAGTTGTGAGTTGGTGAGGGGCGCACCTCTCTTAGAGAGGTGGCTCTCTCTCATTGGAGACTTAATCAATTACACTCACTAACCATCTCGCGAACTCAAGCTCAACTACACTTGCTCTCTCAGTGTTGGTAGCGCCCCTTTGGGCCTGCTCTGGCTATAAATAACGCATCTCTCTCACATTTGAAGCTAGTTGGAATGTACTAGGAAGAGCTTGTGCATTGTATTCATTTGTTCATTTGAGAAATAAAGAGACTTTGGAAATCATATTGTGTGGCTCTGTGTTGAGTGGATGAATTATCACTATGCTTTATGGAGATAATCTTTGCTTGATCCTGTTATCACATATACATTCTACAGCTGGGCTACCATGATGCAGCATATAGACTTGTCTTTGTTTTTTCGGGCTACTTTCCAGATGGGGTATTAGCATGGATCTTTATAGCTTCAGTCAATTCAAACCCTTGTTCATCAGATCTTCCTTGCCAAGACTGAGATTCAGGAGTCCATTGAGATACTTTTGGTGATGATCTAGTTCATTGTAGCAGAGCAACAGATCAGAGTTGGTACACACAGTTATAGAGGGGCCTATTAGTTGGAGACAGGTATATTTTGTGAGATCAGGTATACACTTCCTTGGTTTGATATTTGCTCAAAAACACCTCTGCTTATCAAGTTAGGATGATTATCGTGACCTATGGTTATATCTATTGTTGCTTTAACCTGTGTAATGAATAATCAAGGGACTTGATGTGAAGACTGTTGCTCATGCCATGCTTATACAAATTGTAAACCTTAATGCTAGTTTGGTTCAATTTATCACTTGCCCCGTCCATCCAATTTCATCCATTGTAAACTTATCCTATGACTTAGAGTGTTTGAGACTTGTGAGATAGAAGATCGTTTTCCCATTTTGACCTCTATGCATGATGGATCCCATGTTGTTTTGTGTCTCGACTCTTATTTGAGCGACAAAACTTACCGAAGCCTTGATCCTTTTGGGCCAGGAGAACCCGCTGGTATTGGTTCCTGAGCTTAGGCAAGTTGGGTTTTGATGCCTTGACCTCTCTGGTCGGTTGCCCCCGATGTTTGGTCCTGACTGTGGATATTCCCCCTAGTTGCCTGAGAAGTTGTCAGGTAAAACTTGAAGTAATATGTCTACCATCATTACATGCATTATGAGCTAAATCTTATATATTATGAAATGCAAAGCCTGTAATTGAAATTGCAAAACGGTGTCTTTAGACACAAACCAAAAAGGCTATAAAGTGAAAGTGTTAAAGGACCAAATAAAGCAGTGGACAAACAAATGCTAAATGTAAAGACAAATGTAAAGATTAATTCCTCAGGGAGCCTATAGGTTTTGATGTGAGATGGAGTAAGGGACAACTAATTCTAAGCGTCCCCTAGGATCTCTTCACTACAGTTTCTTGTGTACTCAACGCAAGGGTCCTAGAAAATATCCTCACAGAGCTTGATCTTTAGCTTGGATGTGAGTCGTAGACATGATTGTTAAGGTTGAACGAACATTTTCCAGATCAACACATCCACCTGTGAGACACCACCATTCCCTATTGTTCAATCCACCATGCATATGTCACTTTGGTTGTGTGTATTTGTCATTATTCGAATAGATCACAAAGTCAAAGTCAATCCAAAGTAATTTCCCTTTTGCCTCAACCTTTGTTGTCCATCCTCACCCAGCAATAGCATATTGTTTACCCTTTGTAAGTATGGCATGGACAAGCAGACTTCCAGAAATTTCCAAGATTCTTCAGAAGCACAAGTACATCTTGCTATTATTATTATTATTGGTCACCATGATTATGAATAACTAATTTAAGCTTGGTTTTGATATACATTATTGGAGCATTTCTTACCCTGGATGCCTACAAGATTATATGGATACAGTTTCTCACCTTCAGCTTGGGTACTTTGACCTAGTCAACCCAATTGACCAAGTCAAGCACAGTTCCCAAGGAAGTGATTCAAAATACAACATGGTCTATATATGTTCCAGACATGCCCCAAACCACTACTACAGTTTCATTTTTTAGAGTTTAGCCTTGGTTCTCCTAAAAAATGATTATTATAACTTAATTTATGGCCAAATGACCAAATTTTATTACAGATGGCAGTATATTGGGTTCTCCTAGAGCAGTGCAGTGTTCCAGGGGGTACGAGTAGTCACTTATACCGTTCTTCTATGTGTCCAGATCATCCATAGAAGTCAGTTTGCACCCTGGACAGAGTTATGGTGGATTTATCATTTTCCAGAGGTTGTACCAGCAAAAAATGAACTAGAGAAATCACTAAAAAAATCGATTTGGCCTCCTTGGTCAATGAAATGGCTTGGAATTCCGACAGATGATGTGTTTCAGCATACCAGACAATTCTCTAGCAATTTTCAATCAACAAATGTCCGGATTATTTTTATCTTGGCTCAGCCAGTGAGGAAATCCCCCCAAGGGACACCCCCTCTACTTGCCTATTGATATATTTCATTGTTATATCATGTATTATGAAGTTGTAAAGGGCCTAGGGTGAATTAATCCCCTAGTGACCCCCTCCTATGTACTATCATGTCACATCTTGTGCTATATTGTGACTTTCACTTAAGATAGGCGTCCTTGAGCAAAGTGTGCCCCCGCTTTGACATAGTCACTTGATCCATGTGTTGAGTTATGTACTTTTTATCTCCATCGTTGATGATGTTTTAATCTCAACCGTTGGATGTAAAAGTAAGTTAGGGTTTGCCTCTCTCTCAAGCTATTTAAGAGAGGTGACCCCCCCCCATTGTATGGATGAGCTTTGCCACCGGAATTTGAATAAAGAGAATTTAGTCTGGGATTATTCTTCTGTGTATCTTGTGTGTGATTTGATGATCTGATGATTGGCACTGCTACTATTCTATATCGAGTCTTATTCGAGATACATCTTGCAATTTTTCCTTTAGCCACTTCATCTGCAGGAGAGGAGGCGCGCTAGGAGAGAGAGAGAGGGAGTTTTTGTGGGGAAACTCACCATCGTCTCGGCTCTTAGGTGTTCGGTTCAAGGAGTATCTCTTTCTCTATGACTTTTTACTTCCTATCTTTTCCATATTTTGCAGATCCCATTTCTTTTCCTTATCATTTTGATTTTTCTCTGATCTCGCAAGTTGAAGGAGGCGCTAGGGTGACTGGCTGTTGCTCAACTACAGCAAGATCTTCTCCGAAAGGGCTCATTTTGACGGGAAAGTGGCATTCTTCATCATTTCTAAATTCATCTACAAGATCTAGGTACGTCTCGCAGGTAATTTATCTTTTTATTTTCTGCATGCATTGCCCATCATTTCCATAATTATAAACCCTCATTTCGTAGATCTATAGGTTCCGGTTTGTGGCGAGCTATAAAAAATAAAACCCACTTTAGAATATACATAAAATCCCTTATTTTCAATTTTCATCACCATCAAACTCCATTTGCCCATCCTAAGCACTGCCCTGCTTCTTAGGGGAAAACGCCCTCCTTGGGAGGAGTGGGTATTTCAGAAACCGTAAACTGGGTATTGTTGGTTTTGCTTTCATTTGCTTAATATTACATCCAGCAATAAGTTTAAGTATCAATTTCACTAAATTTCACCAATTTTCCCTAGATCCCATTTTTCTGCATAAAACCCTAGGGAAAAATTGGGGCTTTTCACCAAAATACTCGAAATCTCTTCGTAATTGTTTAAAACTCTAATTAACTATCCCACTTAGAGATTCCCCCAAGTTTCCTTGGGTCATCTATTCATTTTCTTTATTTTAGGGTTTCTTGGTCATAGGGACACCCCCTAGGCTCTATATTTTCACTGGGTCTGAAGTCTCGATATCCTTGACTAATGTGACATCTGAGTTCTTTCGGAAGTCTTGGATATCGTAGGTCATGACTTTAGTTGCCTTTCCTCTGTCGTCCTGAATAAGATCATCTCATGGGGCAACTACAAGATTTGTGATAACAGATCCATCTTGTTTATTCAGTATCTAATCTAGCTTGCTTGAAGGATTGGTATCAGTTTTGCAAGGTAAATTAAACAGTTTGTTTACTGTTTTAGTTTATTTATTATGGATTCTTAGAGATCTAATCGAATATTTCATTTGTTTATGAATATCTTCACATGGATTTCTAAGTATATATGTTGTTGGATTTGATCTTGGTTTGTAAGTTGTGTGATGCACAGGTTATCTTAGCGGGAGACATAGAAGATCTTGCTTGATCTATCTAGTTTCTAACATCCTTTCTTTTACAAATAAAGTCCCTCGGTGCCCCACAAGTGAAGCCTCAAAGATCATCTGCTTCTCCAAGCTTCTCGTTTCTCCTTCTGCTCACTTTTTACATCATCTCGTCACTTTATTGAAAAGCAGTAATAGATCTAGAATACATGTTTATTTGCACAAGTAGATCCTAATTGCTTTTCATTTACAGATCTAGCTAGGGTTTCAAAGAGTTATCATTTTCTAGTGTAGATCTAGATTTCTTGCTTCAAGTCATTTACCATAAACTTAAAAGTCTTGATTAGTAAGTTAGCTTACGATTTTAAGTTTCAGATCTAGCATCTAAGTGCTTTGATTTGTTTGCTTTTCTTACGAGACAAACAAAGACCCTGAAAAAATAGCTTTCTAGGTAGGGGCATATTCTACTGATGTTTGTTGACTGCTTTCTGCAGGTTTACATTAAAAGAGGAGGAAACTCTGGCAAATTTTCGCAAAATTGAGTAAGAAGGAGATCCACAGATCTCCCCTTTTTCATAAATTTTCATTTTCCAATAAGTTATAAGCCATTGGATCCAACGTATAAGGACCAAAGCGCATTTCTCCCATTGTTGTAAGAAGTAATAAAGATTTGAGTAGGCTCCTTAGAGCCCACTCTCCATCCCCCCTGAGGGGATTCGCATTGGTGTTCATTTTCATGGTTTTGCTTCTGCTCGTGTAATTTGTTTCATTACTTTGCTATTTTAATTTATATTTCAATTTTATTGCAATGTACTACAAATAATAACCCACTGCGCTATACTGAATTACCGAAAAAAGATTTGTACAGTGTAGTAAATTAAAAAGCTTTCCTTTTTTGCACTCTTATGTTTAAAATAAACCCCCTTACTCTCCCAAGTACGGTTCACGGACAAGGGATTGCCCCAGTACTAGACCTGGGGGGATTCACATTGGTGTTTGTTTTCATGGTTTTGCTTCTGCTAGTGTAATTTGTTTCATTACTTTGTTGTTTTAATTTATATTTCAATTTTATTGCAATGTAATACAAATAATAACCCATTGCGCTATACTGAATTACCGAAAAAATATTTGTGCAGTGTAGTAAACTAGAAAACTTTCCTTTTTTGCACTCTTATGTTTAAAATAAACCCCCTTACTCTCCCAAGTATGGTTCACGGACAAGGGCTTGCCCGAGTACTAGACCAACAAGATTCAGTCCCTGTTATGCTCTAGATCTCCGTGGCTTTGACCGACCAATTGATCATATCCAGAAAGGGATTGAGTGACTAGTCTAATTAGCTTTCACATTTTCAATTAACCTCCCAACAACGAAAATTCAGCGTTGCGTTTTGTTTCGTATGGGAAAATTGTATAGAGGAAGCGAGAACAACTAAAAAGTGACCACGGTACCCCGTCAGGCTACATCCTTGTTGGTGTAGAGTTGGACATCCCCCTGTGACTCCATTCATCCCACATTTCCTCGTGTGCTACCACACTTAGTGAGTCTAGACATATTCCCAGTACTTTCGTGGTATATCGGGTATCCCCCTCCCTCATAATCTACTCATTAATTCACAAACTTAAAATTGACCAAGAATAAATTGAAATACATTCAACACTCCAATAGTAGTCCATTTCAGCACTGGTCTTAGCTTTTATCATATAAGCAGTTTTCTTTAATTCATAAATGTGTTGATTGTTTATATTTGCTCATGTTATTGTCTTAATCATTATTGCAATCTCCTGTGTCGTTTTACAAAAACTCCTAAAAATCTTAATCGATCACAAACCACCACCTAAAGCTTAATCAACCTTAGTAACTTATCGGGTATACCCCCTTGGCTTGGTTAGGAGTTTGCCTAGACGGAGCAGCTGAGTATCAGGTGACAGCACTTAGCTCGAGCTTGCCCCCAAGGTCACACCCAGTGGCTTGAATATTTCTGCCACGTGACCCGAGGTGTGAATTAGGTGACAACATCAAGTACGACCTCCAGGCCTGAAAGAGACTCTTGGTTGTAGTAATTAGAATAAACAATTAGTTTTACTTTTTTTCATTTTTACAATATCAACTTGGAATAAACAATTTTCCATTTCGATGTTTGCTCTTGGCCATTGCAGGTTCGCCCTGAGCTTTGGGATAATCAAAAGCAAGAATGTGCAATAATTGATTTCTTACATCTAACTAAGCAAACTCAAATTATTAAATCAACAACTCTTGAAAACATAACGAAAATCCGACGTTATCAAAATTCAAGACTTGTAGGGAAATTTCGCAAAGGAAGTGAGAACCACTAGAAAGTGACCGCGGGGCCCCGTCAGGCTACATCCTTGTTGGTGTAGTGTTGGACATCCCCCGTGAGTCCATCTAGCCCACACATCCTTGTGTGAAGGCACTTGGGTTGGAATCTCGACATATTCCCAAGTACCGTTTGGTATATCAAGAATCCCCTTTCCTCTAATCCACTTATCCTTAATAACTAAAACTAACCAAGAATCCTCTTGCAATACATTTACAGCTTTCAGCACCATTATGTTATTTTGACTCCATTTGGCACTAGCACTATCTTCAATTTCATATTTTTCTTTCAAGTCATTTATGTTGTAATTGAAATATCTGTTTTATTATATTGTAATAAAATAGATATCGCTTGCTTCAGGTAGGCTCTCCTCCAACTCAAGGGGGGCTTCCCTAAGGTTAAGATCATTAAGGCAGATAAAATAAGGGACAAGGTGAACTGAAGAGGTTGCTTTGATATGGGTGATGGGAAGGAGGAAAGGATCAATCCTCAAAAAGAGACCAGTGCCAATACATCAAAGGGAAGAATGGAGTAAAGAGAGAGAACTCAAGAGAGCCCTGTGTCATATGTAACTAAGGGGGAGAGATTGCATGATTGAGCAAACCCTGCTTAGTCGAATTACGACTACTAGATTTATTTCTTCTTCCTAATTGCAAGAAATGCGTTATGCACACAAAAGATCAATATTACACAATCAAGCTAGATTAAATATAAACATCGATGCCCATACGAGCATGCTCACAAAGGGAAAAAACTAACAACTACTAAGAGTTATAACCTTCCAACGCGGTGGTAGCATCCATCTATGGTCTCCGGAGCAAACATAGAAAAGAAAAAATTAATTTCTAGCAAAATTCACCGCCATTGAAGCATCACAAGTTCACGCCACACATTTGAAAGAGTGCTCAACTAAATATCCAAAAAACACCTTTTGATGCATTTTCTATTCAGTTCAAAGGGAAGAAATATCCCAACTTTTCCCATCCTTTACAATGAAAGAGGATATCCTCTTTATTGGCCCAAAAGGCTCTTCTCACTTTTTGTTAAAAGAAAATTAAATAACAATAAAATAATAGAAAAAGTGGATCTTAGTTCCACTTTTCTCTCCATCGAATGACTAAGAAAAACTCATACATAATGATTAAAGGGACACTCCCTTTAACTAGATGATCAATCAAAAAAGGATTTTTATTAAAAAGAACTCCTAGTTGACTAGTCGTTGAAAGCCATTACGCCTCCAAAGATACCCACTATCATGATTTGACTTCTCCAAAGTCTAGTCTCAATGCAAACAACTACCATGTGATAAATGAATCCTGGGTGGTGTTGCCGCTCCTGGTCGGCATGTGTGTGTGTCAAAGCCCAAAATTAGGCACACCAACCTGATGGCAACTACGAAAAGAGCAGACACTGTCACCACGCTCTTCTCTTCCTCACTTCAGGTTGGCTCTTCTCCAACTCAAGGGGGGCGTCCCTAGTGTTAAGATCGTTAAGGCAGGAAACAATTGCGGACAGGGTGATTGAAGAGACTGCCTTAGTGAAATGGTTGTAGCATAAGAGTATTTGAATGGTTGACGAAAGGTGGGAAGGATCAAACCCCACTAATGGATCAGTGCCAGTATACCTAAAGGGAGAAATGGAGTCAAGGGAGAACCCACGAGGGCCTTGAGTCAGAGGGGCAACTACTAGATCTTCTTCTTCCTAAAAGCAGAGGATGCACTATGCAAACAAAGGAGATAATACACAATCAAACTTGATAAAATGTAAGCATCAAACCCGTGCATGTACGATCACAAAGGGAAAAGGCTAGCAACTGCTAGGATTTCCACCTTCCAATCGGATGGGAGCCTCTGTTTATGGTCCCCGACGCAAACATAGAAAGGAAAAACCTCTAGCAACTAATGCTCAATAACACAGGTTAATGCCACACACCATAGAGGGTACTCAACTGAACAAACATAAAAACCCAAGAAGATATTTTTCTATTAAGCCTAGGGAAAAATCCTCCCAGTTTTTTCCATCCTTTTACAATGAAAGAGCCATGCTCTTTATAGGCCTCAAAGGATCTCAAAAACAAATAACAAAATTAATAATAAAAATATAAAATAAAGGGGAAAGTGGATCATAGATCCACTTTTTTCTCCGTCAACCTTTACTTAACTAAACTAAATTATTAAAGAAAAAGCTAAAAGCTCCCACCTAGAAAAAGGGAAACCAAACGCAATCGCGTAAATAACTTGAGTGGTTATTTCCACGTGGGATACCACAAGTCGTAGCTTTCTCAAACATCGAGTAAGTGGCAAATTTCTGACTGTACCATATCAAACCACCTGCTGCACAAAAAATCAAAGGGTTATCTCCTGCCAACGAACAGGGTGATCGACGACCCATGAAGTCACACATATATGAGCTCCTCATGACTGGTGGCCAAGCAAGTTCGATTGATGATGCCCCGAAATTACCGTGTTTAACCTTGAGCTCCTGCCACCGTCACGTATCAACCACGAATCAACTGCAACTTATTTTAAAAATTCAAAATTGGATGCCACCTATACTGTTCTTTAATCCCCACTTCATGAAGACGCCACAATTCAAGCGCTTTCCAAAGCTCGCGACTCGACTGCCAAATATATTGTAGTTCAAATTGCAGTCATGTTTTGTTGAAACCCGTTTTTTTAATGTCAAACTCTAGGATCGTTGGTCACAGGTGGATGGCGATACTTCGTGACAAGCAATAGCTCTCAATCACGCTCAGTCGTGGATGCAATTCGCTGCCAGAGGAATACATCACGCTTTCCATCAGTCGCCAAAGATCAGCGATTCAGATTTTGCAATTGGTTGTCAATAAAGAAATCGTGGCACCCAATCTCTCGCCCAAGGAAATCTATGTATTGTGCAATCAGCGAGAATGGAAACCTTTATGCTTGCAAACAAGCTCAAAAACCATAAAAACTCGAACACGTGAACCTGCAAATGCTATCAATACTTTCCGAGAATCTCCTCCTGGTGTAAACTAAAAACCAGTAATTTTCTGTGTCTCTTTCTCCGGCAGATTGTTTAATTGTTTCGCCATCTTCCTCAATACCAGCCNTATCAATACTTTCCGAGAATCTCCTCCTGGTGTAAACTAAAAACCAGTAATTTTCTGTGTCTCTTTCTCCGGCAGATTGTTTAATTGTTTCGCCATCTTCCTCAATCCCAGCCATATCTTCAAAGTATTGTCTTGCTCTACCTATCATCCTGCCATCAATATCTGTGTATGCATGTGTTCTTCCTTGTTCATTTTCCAGACATGGAACACTATGTTGACGGAGCTTTTTGTAAAATCATCTTAAAAGATGCTTCTGGGCGCCTGCTTGATTTCCCTTTTTTCTCTACAGGTATGCTAGTTGCTTCTAGGGACATTGTTATCATCCTGCTAAGACTGATGGCTGAGCATACCATACTAAAATCGACAAGATGGCAGCTGAATGTAAGCCGTACAGAACACTCTAAGAGCTTTGGACCATAGGAAACGATCTTCTAGTCCATCATGGGCTCTAGAGAAAAGGCAGACCTTCATGACCACATGTCTCATTCTCTCCATGGGCACTGATATCTACAGTCTTGACATACCTGATCATGATCATTCCTTTGGCAAAGAGGGAACAACTTTATTCTATGTATTTTTCAGTGATATTTCACTATTCAAAGTAACTCACTGCTTTGGCCAAAGTTCAAAAATTACCCCTACAAGTTAGGAAGTAACAGGTGGAAAGGATAGTCGCTCCAAGCAATGGTTATCGTAAAGACTGCCATCAACGCTAATGAAACACGCAGTAACTCCTTAACAGCTGCCCATCAAGTGATACATGAGTCATTTGATGGCTAAACCAGCCGCTCCAAAATCCAATCGTGGCAACATGAATACGACTAGCATTTCATAAAACTTTCGGTCAATCGCGTTTAAAAGGGGTCATCAATTGCTGGCAGATTCCAAAAAAAAATGGGCATCGTGGTAGAAAATATTGGGGTCTCCTTCTCAAATCATAAAGGATAATCGCATTGGCTTCCTAGATGTGGGTGATGTGTTGTTTATTGGCGTGCAAATGATGGACAAGATTTCCGTAAGTCACCACCCCTTCTTATTTAATTGAGACAAGTAGCTTTCTGCTATGTGCTTATTATCCCGCCGAACCCCAAGCAACCACCAATGAATAGATCTGAAACCGATCCTTGATACTCCTTAGAGAACTTGACCAGTGTTTACAGGTCGTAGCTTTGATTAATTTATGGTGGCTTTATCAATCAGCAAAAAACGGTGATGATATCAATCAATGGTTTTAATAAATTGTGACTCTAGTACAATTACTAAAAATCAGAGCTTTCAAAGATAATCCCATGCGATGGGCCGCCAATGCAAATGATTTATAGCTGCTCCAACACCCGTTGTCAGCTACCAAAGGAAAACTTGGATTGCTCCATGACTTAGCTGCAAGGAAATTACACCACTACCCTGTGATCCGCTCAGAAAAACTCCACGACAACAAAAATACTCCTCAAGTGGTTGTCAACAAAAGATAGTGTGGAAGTTCATCAACGGCTAAGGTGAAATCAACATGATCTGTGTATGGTGAAGATCTTCTCTTATTTGGTTAAAATTGGGTGAACACCAAACAAATCTCCAACTCGAGCTTTACAAATGATGAGATGGCCTTCATAAAAAAAAATAATGACTTTCCAGTCTTTGTCTTTGATACTTCATATTTCAATGAAAAACAGATGTCTTCGTTCCAAGAAAAGCTTAATGCTTCTATAAATAAACATATTCTTGCAAATACCTGCAAATAACTTTTATCATTTTGCGTTCCTTAGAGCTGCTATAGATTGTTGTATGTATTGTTGAAGCCATAAATCTATCTTCATAACAGAAAATTATGCTTTTCTGTAAGTGGGCCAGCCATGGTGGAGAATTGGAGATGTTACAGGAATCTTGAATCTACCATTTTGAACAGTAGATTTGTTAATTATAAGTCTTTGGAGGATGGCTCATTACTGTTGCTTTTGGTCTTGTTGCCGCCTTTCACACACCTGGGGGGAACGTGCTAGAAATCTTCAAGTCACTCAGTCTGTCCTAGGGGAAAAGTCTCGAGTCAAGGCTGTCACCTTGTTCTTGACTCCTCCATTTAGGCCAACTCCTAACAAAGCCAAGGGGGGTAGACCCTAAGAGTTGCTAAGGCTTATTAAGCTTTAGTGGTAATGGTTTAAATGAGTCAGTTTTTAAGAGTTTTTAAACAACAATAATAGAATAAGAGATTTGTAAGATGAACTGATTACAGCATCATAAATAGCACAAAAGCTTTATATAGGATTCATTCAACACATAAATTATCTAAGCAAGATTTATGCAGATAAAATATAAAGACCAGTGCTGAATTAAAATGGAGTCGTGAAATTTGTATGTGCTGAAATGTTGAAGTAGATGTTTTGCAATTGTCTCTTGGTAAGTTTTAAATTATTGTGGAAGATGAGTGAATTAGATTATGGGGAGGGGAACTCCAAATATACCTGGAGGTACGAGGAGTATGTCCAAAACCCTTATCCGATGCGGTTTCACGCGAGGAATATGTGGGCTGGGTCGGAGTCTCTGAGACATGTCCAACACTGCACCAACAAGAGTGTAGCCTAACAGTGTCCGGAGGTCACTACCTGGTTGTTCCCGCTTCCTCTGTGAACTTTCCCCGCAACGAATTAAATCGAGGTGTTGGATTTTTGTTTGTTCAAGGAGGAGTTGATTTTATTAAGATGAGTTTTTATTAGATGTGAAACTTGTTTGAATGCAACAAACCCCGTTTTTTAGTATCCCAAAGCTCAGACAAGCCTGCGATGGGTAGAGCATAAGCAGAGGTTTGTGCGAAATGTTTGTTTCAGTTTAAGATTGTGAAAGCTAAAAAAGGATACAATGTGAGACTTAATTACTACAACCAAGAGTCTCTTTTCTGTCCAATACTGGAGCAAGCCCTTATCTGTGAACCGTAATCAAGAAAGCAAGGTTGGGTTGGTATTCGATTACTTTTACAAAAAGCTAAAGAAGAATCAATCTAACTAAAGCAGAACTATTCTAAAGCAATAATGATACGAAAAACACATAAAGCAAACCATTAAGGGGACGACACGAATCCCCCAGGGGGATTGGGGTGCGGACGCTTGGAAAGCCCACTTGCTTTTCTTATTATTATTATATTACAAGTGAAAATGATGCCCGCCTTTGGTCCTTACAGATCTAGATCCAAAGGCTTACAGGTTTTAGAATGAAGAAGGAAAGAACAAGGTTGTTCTGGGAAGCCTTTGATCGCCTAGATTTTTAATTTTCTGGAAGCACTTCCGTTTGTCTTGTCAACAAAAGTGAAAAACCAGCCACCTGTAATGCACCAAATATGCCAAATAAAACGTTAAAAGCATAAAAAATTAAGTACTTAAATGATAAACAATAAGCCTAAGTACTGTGGCCGCAAAAAATAAACAATAAATTATTTCGCCATTCGCCCAATTTTGATGGGGTAAAATTTTTTCACCCTAAAAATCGCCAAATTATTATATAAATGATATAAAATCCTTGGAAAAAAAAATATTTTTTGAAAAATATCGCCAATCATTTTATAGTTGGCGTTTTAAGAATTGGTAATATTCGCCAACATTTATACACTTTTAAATAAGTATGGTTCCTTGAAATCATCCCTGCTGGGAAACCTCTAGTTAAAGAGGTGAAATTTCTGTTTTGCATTAAAAGCCATGCTTTTTGCATTCCCAAAATTTCCACATAGGGTTTATAAGTCTTTGCTTTGCATATTTGTTGAAAGATAAAAAAGCCTAAGCTAAAATTATATCCAAATTCCCTCTATGTGAGGTCTGATGGGTCTGATTCCACTGAAAAACCTCACAGAAGGGGGTTATTCATTTAGCTTGTCATGTTAAAATAGAGTTTAATGAAAGTAAAAATAATAATATCCATCGAACTTTAAGACTTAGCATTCAAATTTTTCCCTCTTCTATAACTTTAGAATGCTTACGGTTTTGTTTTTCCAATTTTTTCTTCCTTTTTCTAATCCTAGGCCTTGTCAATGTGTTGATGCATCAGCTGAGCAGACTTGTCCAAGTCAAATATTTTCTTCTAACTCATCTGTGTGGAAGTGACTCGATTGAGTCTGATGCTGACTCAGGCTCTAGTGGATTCAACATTCAAGTTGGACTGGTTTTGGTCAAAAGACCATCTGAATCTGTTGAGTTGAGTTGACTCGTCCGAGCCTAATAATATTGCTTTCACCATCCTTGTGTTTTTTACCAACATAATCATAGCAATAGCAAGGGAAAGAAGTTCAGTCATAGGAGTATGGCCACCTCAAATGTCAAGCCAATCAGCCATGAGGCATTTATAAATGACATTTTTTCCTCAGAAATGGGTTCCCTAAAGAAGATAGGAACTGGAAGATGGAGGAAATTCCACAATTATTTTTCAAGCCTCACCTTGTGTAGAAAATGTGAGGATCCTTGGTGCTTACTCCAATTGATCATACCATATCTATCCAGCAAAATTTTCTATGTTTCAGGATGCCATTACAGTCCATCTGTATTTGTACTGTGGCCGTTAAGCAAGATAGGCTGAGGTGATAAACGGTTGCATCATTCACAATGGAAGGAATGGAGGACGATCCATCCCAAAACATGATGGCTAGTGGTTTTTCACTAAGCTTTGAGTTGATTTCAAACAGCATCCGATCAGGAATGCTATCAGCACCAAGCTGCAGTTTCTTCAGCTTCAGGCCTGTACCATAAAGAAGTCAACCACCAAAAAACTGCATAACCTAGAGACAATAAATATGGGGTAGCATTGTATCTTTATTTCCTCATCTATTCTTTATGTTTTAAGCAGGAAACAATGCCAGGAACATGCTGCTTTTATAAGGTCAAGAATGTATTAATGACATGTTTATCCAGAGAGTTTTTTTAGTTAGTTCGTTTCTGGGGTTCTCCACTGATATATAGATTTAAATAATTTTGCCTTTTGCAGACCTGAATAAATTTATTGAAGACAGCTGAGTAAGAAATGATTGGATTTTCTCTTCATCAAGAGCCAGTGGTGAAGGCATGTTGAAGTTGAAAGATGCCTATTTTAATTATAATTATCTAGTTTACTTTAAAGGGAAAAAACAACAAAAAGAATGTAACAACATGATACCTCCTACATTTGTTAGATCTGCGGTAAGGTCTGAAAGACTAAAATTCCGAGGTAACTGCCCAAGTGATCTGAGTGAGTCCCTTAGGCTGCCTCCTCCAACATCTGGGACAACTTGTAATGTTCCAACTCCATTTGGACCCCCCGTGTCACCAGATAAGAATGGCACATCAAGGGGCATAAGGTTTGTACCAATGCCTGAAATATCAGTTGAATTAAAAGGGAAAGGACCACTTGACATGGCTGAACCTGGACTTAATGACATGTCAGTCATAGATGATACACCACTGCAAGGTGACTGCATAACAGGACCTCCTTCCATAGAACTGTCTGTCATATTACTGCATCAGCATCCACTATATCAAGACCATTTCTTCAGCCTTAAAATGGTCTCCCTACTTACTAAGACCTATAAAAGAGCATAAACATTTAAATTTGAGATACAAAAGGAAGAAAATAAGTCTTACTCTGTTGCAGATCTCCTTGGAATTGACTGAAAATTTCCCTGAGCAGGAATTCCATTCACTACAGCTGGACTAGATGGTCCACATGACATGGAAACTAGATGAGGATGCCCACTTGCTGGAAGCTGGGGCTGTGGCAAGACAGGGTACCCCATGGATAGATGCTGGACTGCACTGCAAATAGGGTCAAAATGAGTAACAACAATTGCAGCAGTCAGATGTCAATAAAGGGAGCAACATAACAAAGAGAAAGAAGAGGTCAAGAAAATTTACCAGGTGAAGGGTGCATGCCATTTTGTATAGAAACCAAAGGAGCAGTAGGTGGCACCTGTAGTCTCATAAGCTGATACTGCTGTTCTAGTAAACGATTGAATAGTATGATCTGCTTCTTTAACTTCAACCTTGTGTAATAAGCGTTAAAGAAGTCACAGTTCTGTTCTTCCAACTTCTGCCACACTGCAATTTTATCTTTATCATACATCTTAGTCATGCAACTGTCCAAATAATTATCCATTACACTTTTGGCCATGCGTCAAGACAATGTTCACTCTTCAGTCAGAATGCAAACATTAGACACCCTACTAGGTGAAAGTAAAAATTATCATAATTGCCTTTTCAAACTTATAGTAAACATTGCTCTACACTGGTGTTCTATTTTGCACTCTTTCAAGGAAACAAACGTACGATACCTGAAATTTGATTGAAAATCATAGTCCATCACCAGAATTAACATCACAAAACTCTAACAGTATGCAAAATAATGTTATTTGTATCGGATCTCTGAATTTTGGTATTACACCACTAGAAGCTACATTAGTTTTCAACAGATCAAAATAAAGACAAGTACTATGGATTCAGTGGCATTGGCAATCTAGATGTAGAGGTTAGGAATCATAACTAGAGTTCCTGCCACCTTTCTTAAACATTGAACTTTAGGTAAGGATATGTTCGGAATCGCCACTTAAGTACCGTTCTAGCTGCCAACGGAAAGAAATTGAATTTGTTAAATTTAAGGTTCTGCCCAAGGGCTTCCATTGATCCCTAAATAAAAGCCCGTCCTGTGAATTTTGAGCTCATAGACTTGTTTTTTGCGACTGAGGAGGCGGTATATGGATGGATGAGAGAAAAAAATGACTATATTTGGAGAGCTAATCAACCACAACCAAGATTATGGCCTTCCCTCTAGATTTATGGAGCCCTTCAATGAAATCCATCGAAACATATGTCCAAATCCTTGTAGGGATGGGAAAAGGTTTGAATAATCCGAGGAGTGTAGTTTCACCCTTGTGGCACTAATAGGTAGCACATTCGACAACCATATGTTGAATTTCCCGTTTAATTCCCTTCCAAAATAAGTTACGTCGTGCCCGCTCATATGTATTGAGGAACCCAGAGTGCTTTGTTGATGGATAAGCATGGATTTCATGGAAGACCGCATGATTAAGATCTGTGGTCTGGGGAAGCACCATTTGACCCTTGTATCTTAGAGAAGAACCATCCCAAGAGTAATGCAGTACAACAGAAGGGTTAGTGGCTGTTACGGAGAGAAACTTCCTATGGCTTTGGGGGTGCCACAACAGACAGCTTGACACCAGAAATCAATCTTTCCCAATATGCAAGAGAAACCAAACATCTAACACTAAGGGATACCGAATCGTACCTTGTTCCGAACGGTTGAAGTAGATCCCCGTTAAGCTTTTCCAATTCAAGCTTGCATTAGCAATTCGTTCTCAACAACAGTAAACAAGACAAGCATGCTCTATAATAATGTGTTAGACCTACTCTAGAATATATATTCAACAATGTAAAGCAATCAAATACATCCATGGAAACAATATTCATATTCAAATGCACATCATTGGACAGGAAAATATATTTCTATTAATAAAATCAAAGATTACAAGAGTGACAACCTCTGTTGGCACGTCTACGAACCGGAGAAACCGAGTCCTCCACCTGGGCCTCCACCACCTCAATCCTCCATCTCTCGATAGCAAGCTCACAAGACAAAGGCAAGCTTGGGTAGAACACAAAGTGTTCCAAAGGGACAAAGGGATGCAAACTCAAGTATAAGCAAACTGAGGCAACAATGGGCTATAATTTCTTTGCTCTTCAATTCCTCTTCTTCAATGTATCCAAGGGGTTCATTATATAACACTCCAAAAGGGTAATGGACGGTCGAATCCGAGCGATCTCAAGACATATGGAAGGACAAGAGTCAGAATCTTCGGACTCATATGAGGAAAACTCCAAAAATATTTGGACTTATGCACACCTCCCGATATACGCAGGTTTGAGGTCAAAAGTTGCATGTACACGCGTATGGGTTAAAAAGTCACATACAACAATAAACAGGGGTTTTTTAGAGATGATCTTGGAACATCAAAAGATAATATAAGTCCATGGGGTCTAAAGAGTCTGCAGAGGGGCAAGGAAGGCAATAAATATGTGATCATAATCTGTCTTCTTTAATAAGTCAACTAAGAGAAGGTGAAACAAGTTAGTTTATCAATCACAGAGTCAGTTTTGACCATTCCCTGCCATGCCTTCGCAAACTATATTTGTGCATAAACCCCTAAACTTCAACCGAAGACAACAAACTTGATACCAAGGTTCGAAATGGCAGAGACCATGATTACATGTAATTTCCTATAATTTGTAATCAATTGTTGAGAAGTAAACCCCCAAAGGAAATTGTACTTAGCTTATAGGAGCGAAAACACTTGATATGTAAGAGCGGATTGGAAGGAGATGAAACATCAAATTACTTGCCATGATCAGATTTGGCTAGTATGTATAACAGCATAAGATATGGCATTTTGATCCTTAAATAAGAAAATACTATTAGTAATATCTCTTATTGCTCTAACCACATTTTAATAGTGCCCTCACAACCACATCATGAACAAAGGATGGTGTTTTACCTGAAACAGTTCTTCTGAAATATGGTTAGTATTTACCATACAACGGTAACAATATTTCCAAGAAATTGTTCAGATAGTGAAAACAATGTGCTAAACATATGCAAGAATAAATATTGATCTTCTCAACTAAATATTGTGCTCAAGAAACTTAGAAGAAAAAAGAATCTAGGAGTTAACTCATCTAATAAATCTTAAAACATACCAAGGAGATACTGCAATACTTTCACTAAGACTACAACAATCCTTATACACAAGCACTCCATATTCACTGGCACTGGTGTTCCTCATTTTTATGGTTAAATCCATTTCTGCATAGTGTCATGAACAGTGTTTGAAGTACCAATGTTGTTGTTATTATAATTCATTTGCAGTAACTCATTGTTAAGGTTTTAATCCATTTCACGTTTAACTCCTAGATTCTTTTCTTTTGTTTTAGAATAAAGACCATAGATTCTTTTTATTAGAGATTCTTTTTGCAGTAACTCATTGTTAAGGTTTTAATCCATTTCACGTTTAACTCCTAGATTCTTTTCTTTTGTTTTAGAATAAAGACCATAGATTCTTTTTATTAGGGACCACCCCCCATGGCTTCACTAGGAGTTAACCTAGATAGAAGAGCTGAGTATCAGGTGACAGCACTTGGCCCGAGCTTGCCCCCAAGGTCGCACCTAGTGGCTTGAAGATTTCTACCACATGACCCGAGGTGCGAATTAGACGGCAACACAGAGCAGTGCAGAAGAGAAAAGGGAGTCGCCTTCTGAGGTTAGATAGAGTGTACAACATCCAGTGATTGGAAAAGACAGAGTTTGAAGTTCCAACGTGAGGGTATACTGTTCGGGTGCATTTCCCAAGAGCAGCAGTTGTAGCTGTTTGTAGATCTAGAGCTTTGACCCTTCAGGTTTGTTGACCACTGAAACCAAGTAGGTGGACAACGATGTACCATGCACATATTACATGTGCCTTGAAGATAAGAATAAAGTACCTAATCATTATATCAAGCAAGACAGGTCTTCATCTCTTCTTCTCTCTATGAAATTTCCGCACCCCTATGGGGGATTTTGTAAAGATATGTCAGCATGAAGGTCTATTTTTTTGTAACTTAATCACCTAAGACTTAGTCATTAGGGAAGTCCTTTCATCGACTGTTTTTTCACTTGGATAATTAAAATTTATTTTTAGAGATTTTAATTATTTGAGTTTTTCACTCAAAATTACCTCCAAAGTGGTGAAAGGTGTTCTAGTGATCGATTCCATGGGGTGATTGGGGCCTAGGAATGTTCTATATTACCATGCTAGACATTATCCAGAGTCTTGCAGAATTTCATTAAGTTTTGCATAACTTTTCTTAATTTTTGGTCATTAAAAATTGTCACTCATTACAATTTGTTGTAATGTAAAAGAGGGTTACTTGGTCCATTTTAATTTTGTATAGGGGTATGGGTACTCAAGACAAATGGCATGAGACCTCATACACGCCTCGGCCAAGTTTGAAGTCATTCAGACAAGTATTACTATGGTTTTGGTCACTTTTTCTCAAGTCAGTCATGGAAATTAGGAAATTGGGCATTTAATTAGGGAGCCAAATTTTGGAAAAGTGAGTATAGTCACTTAAGGTGGCCAAATAAAGATTCTAATGTTTATATTAGGTTCCTAAGATAAATTTAAAACCTAAAGGGGGGCCCCCAAGCAAGCATGTAGCAAGCTTTGAGTTGCTGATTCTAGGGGGGTGCCCCCATCTCTCTTTGATTGGTTGGGTGAGCCAAAGTCAATAGAAGGAGCCCCACTGTGGTAGTTTCCTCCCCATTTGACATAAAAAAAAGGTTAAAAACATTGAATTGGGGGTTTCTCTCCCCATATTTGAGATCCCAAACCATGGTTTTTCCCTCCATGAGCAAATTCGCCCCCCTCTCTCCCTTGTGACACTTGTCTAGCACGCAAAGAGCCTCTCTCTTTCATTTTTCCTATTTAAGGAGGGCATTCCTCTTCATTTGGGATAGATTCACTTAGTCTCTTGCTTCATTTTACTCATGCTCTCTCTCTCTCTCTCATTGCTCCCATTCTTGCTCTCTTGCTCCATTATTCTCCAAGAAGAGCCATTGTACTTTCAAGTTTGGATGATAATAGAAGAAATCATTGGAGGAAGTATTGTCCATGCATTGTGATTGAGGTGATCTTGTTCCATTCTTGGTTCGTTTTGTATTTGGAATCTCAAGCAAAGTTTTTTGTTTGAGAATAATATTGTAATACTTTTGTTGCATGCTACGTGGGTTGTTTGCTTAGAATTTGGGAAGTTAAAGTATTTCTAGCTTGAATATTTTGTTTCTCAAGTCTTTGTGGATTTCTCACTCCATTTGCATTATTGAGCTAATTTTGTTACAGGTTTCCCAAATTTGGAGAGTAGAATTCCCGGGTGAGATACCCCATTGTCCAACAAATTTCGAAAATGACATGGCATCTTTACGAACATTCTTATTCTTATTACAGCTCTTAAATACTTCATTTTGCACTCAAATATTATCATTTTTCAAGTTTTTACATGCTAGTTTTGCCTTAAAAAAATTTCTAATTTTTGCATGAAAAATTTTGTGTTTGTTTAAAACTCATTTCTATCACTTTTGTGCTATAATAGTTTGTTGTTTTGTGCAAGTTTTTGATTTCACAGGGGGAGGGAATGCTCAAGTTCAGCCACTCGCAAGCACCAACAACACCCAAGAGAGTCTACTTCAAGTCCCTCGCAAAAAACGGTTAAAAAATCACTCTTTCTCTCTCGTTTCTTAATAAATATTAGTGTTGAAACCTACATCTTTGTAACAAGCCCAAGAGAGTCTCTTGGGCTTGAGTTCGTTTTGCTTCATTTCGAGTTTTCACTACTTAGTGATTTTGGTTTCAATTGCATGTAAGTGAAGTGGCTCTGCCCATCGTTGCATGACCTTGTAAGTTGCTTGGATTTAGATTAGTTTACTTCATTGTTTGTTTTATTTTTTCCCGCACCTCACAAGTGAAGTGGCTCTGCCCATCCATGTGAAATCACGTTGGCTAGCATTTTTATTTGAAGTATTTGCTTATTTCTTTTTGCGCACACCTCACAATCGAGTAGGCACTGCCTCCATCGTGATATCGTGCTTGGCTTGTTTTGTTTAATTTTTGCTTTAGGGATAAAATTTACCACAAGCCCCGTTTTTTGCCCCGTATCCTCTACCCCCGTCAATTCGACCGATCTAGGGTGACGAGAAAGGGTAAAGATCTTTGTTGGCTAGTTTAATAGGCACCCAGATAAGTATCTTCATTAGAAAGGAGAAAAAGAGGCTTCACCTGTGGAGCTAGTGGGGTAGAGGCCATAGGGGGCTTCGTGGCACTTTGTGTCCTCCAATTGAGCACCCAACAAGTTTTGAGTTTGACCCGTGGAGCTAGGTGGGAACCTTGTGTTCCCATGTTGAGCACCTGGCATTCTCTCTCTAATCAAAGGAGATAGTCTCTTAGGGTAGACATCCATAATAGTTCATTTCTTTGCAACAAACACCTTAATTCCCTTAGTCAAAGAGAGACATAAAATTTACTAAAAATTATAGGACCACTTGCATAACTTTGTTACAATCATTTACATTTCTCTACTTTACAAGCACTTCATTTTTACTTGTTCATTTACTGGAAGTCATCATATTCTTGTATATTTGTTAAAGTAAATGAGTTGATGCTTTGGGAAAATTATTTGATGTTGATTATTGTGACTCCATAGCCAGAGTAGAGACGACACTGGTCATTTTGATTATTTGATTGTTTCTCTCTTGCATACATTACTAGTTGATTGTTAAAGGGTTTGTTTGACATTGAAATATTTGTATCATTGCACGTTGATTGTCATTTTTGTAATTTACAACTCCCAGAAAACATTCTTCAAAAAAAGAACTTAGTAAGTAAGGACTACCCCCCTTGGCCTTTAGGAGTTGTGGTCTAAATGAAGGAGTTTAGAATGGAGGTGACAGTGGGTTCTCAACTCATAAGTTTCCCTAAGGAACACACACAGCAGTTGGGAGACTTACCCGTGTCCAAGTGTGTTTTAGGCAGCAACAAGGTTCACCATTTGTTTCTCTAACTCTGATTGTACCTTCTTCTATAATATTTTCTCTAGGATCGAGAAAGAAGAGAGCCCCACAAAAAGCTAGTTTTCCCCATTTGGGGTTTCCAGGGTGTTGTCGCCTTTCACGCACCTCGAGGGGTTTTGGGTGTGGCAGAAATCTTCAACCCACTGGGTGCGTCCTTGGGGGCAAGTCTCAAGTTGAGATATTGTCACTCAACACTCAATTCCTCCGTCTAGGCCAACTTCTAGCGAAGCCAAGGGGGGTGGTCCCTATTAAAGAAAATACAATGTTCCACGGAAACTCGCCCCCCAGGGTCGGGGGCTCGCCCCCCTCGCTACCCACGCCCCGGGGGCTTGGGGGCTCCTCCAGAAACGTTTCCTCACGCCCCCAAAAAAGCGAAACTTCCGGAAACGCAGGAGGGGGCGCGTCCCCTGTTCTGCAGCGCGCTCCGGTGAAGGGGGGCTCCCAGACGCCCCCCCGTCCCCACGCCCCCCCGCCCCCTCGCCCCCCCTGAATTTCGCTAAAATTTGGGGGTGGTCTCCACACGTCCCCACTGTGCGTTTCCCCGCTCCCGCGCCCCCGCGTCCCGGAAACTTGGGGGAACATTGAGAAAATATTAAAAATGAAAAGATAGACGAAGTTTGCCAAATGTACTTTGACGAAGCTTATTCCAAAGATGGAAAGGGTGCGGGCATAGTAATCATTTCACCTTCTAATAAAATCTACAACTTTTCTTTTAGATTGGAGTTTGAAGCATCGAACAATGTTGCTGAGTATGAGGCATTGTTTCTAGGATTAGAAACTGTTAGGGACATGGGCATAAAAATGTTGAACATAAAAGGTGATTCAGACTTAGTCATCCTCCAACTTCAGAATCAGTTTCAATGTAAAAGTGATAAACTAAGGAAGTACATAAATGCTATATGGGATACCATGGACTGGTTTGATGCACTTAATCTTCAGAAAATCCCTAGGGAAATGAATGGTTTAGCAGATAAGTTGGAAGTAGCAGCATCCACCCTTCAACCTTCAGATGAGATGATTCGTGAGAATGGAAAAATGGAAATAGATTTCAAGCCTTCAATTCCTGATAATGTAGATCACTGGCAGGTATTTAATGATGATAAACAACTCTTAAGGTTTATCCATTATCTCCAGGAGTTTGAAGGTTGCAAGATCAGTCATCAGCAAGAGGGTAAAGAGTATCAGAAGGATGAGGATAATTTAAGAACTCACATTCCAAGTAGCCTTATAGCTTTTGAAAAGTTGTTTGACAGACGGGAACATCATAAAAGTAAAAAAGAGTCAATAAAAATTGGGGATTACATGGAAATAAATATAGGTACAGACAAGGACCCCAAGTTAATAAAAATTGGAAAAGGTACTTCAGAAAAGGAAAGGAACAGTTTAATCAATCTAATCAAAGAATATAGAGATGTGTTGGCCTTTAGTTATGATGAACTTAAAGCTTATCGGGAAAATGTGTTTCAGCACACTATTCCCCTCACAGAAGAAGCCAAGGAGGTCAAACATTTCCGACAAAAACTTAGGCGAACAAATCCTAAGTTGGGCCCCATTGTTCAGAAGAAACTTCAGAAAATGCTAGTAGTAGGGATCATAGCACCTACAAGACATTCATCATGGTGCTCCAACTTAGTTGTTGTTAGAAAGAAGAATGGGTCAATTAGAATATGTATAGATTTCAGGAATCTAAACATATCTTGCTTAAAAGATAATTACCCATTGCCCAGCATGGAAACATTGCTTCAAAGAGTTACTTGTTCAGGAATGATGTCCATGTTGGATGGCTTTTCAGGATATAACCAGGTGTTAGTAAATAAAGAAGATCAACACAAGACTACATTTACCATACCTTGGGGAACTTACAAGTTTTTAAGAATGCCTTTCGTCTTATTAAATGCAGGTGTCGCTTTCTAGAGAGCCATGGACTTTTCCTTCAAAGAACTCATAGGAAAAGTGATCGAAATCTACCAAGATAACATAACTGTTTTTTCGAAAGAAAGATCTGACCACATAAGTCATCTTAGGCAGGTATTTATGAGGTGTCGTAAATATGGCATTTCCTTAAATCCTGCCAAGTCAATCTTTGGCGTTGACGAAGGCAAGCTGTTGGGACACATCATCTCCAAGGATGGGATCAAGGTCGATCCTGAACGAGTAGAAACCATTAAGAAGGTCCCCTTGCCTCAGAACTTAAAAGCTCTCCAGTCTTTCAACGATCAGATAAATTTCATAAGGAGATTCATTTCAAATTTAGCAGAACTAATGAAACCTTTACAAAGATTATTAAAGAAAGATGCTAAATTTGAATGGACGGATGAAGGGAAGGATGCTTTCAAAAGTATCAAGGATGCTATATCTAGATCTCCTGTATTGATCAGTTTGGATTATTCAAGAGAGTTTCACATTTTCTCTTTCGCCTCAGAAGACACCATTGCTGGTGTTTTGCTTCAGAAGAATAGTGAAGGGAAAGAGCAGCCTATAGCCTTTATGAGTAGGGCCTTGCAGAATTCAGAATTGAAGTACACTTCCATGGAAAAGCAGGCTTATGCTCTTGCCACGTCCCTTAAACATTTCAGAACTTATGTCAGATACTCTAAAATCATTGGGTATGTACCCCATGCAGCTGTTAAAGACATCATGTCTCAGCAGGATTGTCTAGGCATTAGGGATAAATGGGTTTCAAAGATTCAGGAATATGATTTAGAGATAAAACCCACTAAATTGATTAAGGGACAAGGGCTTGCAAAGATGTTAACTCAAGGGAATGAGAAAGCTTTAGGAACGATTTGTCAAAACAGTAATCCAGAACAAAGTGTATCAGACAAGCTTCAAAGATTAGAGCAGCAGCCTTGGTATTTAGACATCATCGTTTTCCTTCGTAACCTTACATGCCCTAATCACTTGGCCATAAACGAAGAGCATTAAGGTTAATAGCAACTAAGTATTGTTTAACAAATGATGGTCTAGGTTGGAGAAACCCGGACGGCTTAATAGTTAGATGTGTTGATGAACCTGAGTCCAAAAGGCTCATGGTTGAGTTCCATGCAGGATTTTGTGGTGGGCATTTTGCAGCTAAAACAACCGCCCACAAAATCCTTAGAGCAGGTTACTATTGGCGAAACATTTTTTCAGATGTCCATAAGTTTGTCAGAAGTTGCCTCCAGTGTCAGCTGTTCACCCGGAAGCAAAAGATGAAAGCTCTGTCATTAAAACCAATAGTAGTCCAAGACCCTTTCCAGCAGTGGGGGCTTGATTTCATCGGTAAGTTCAAAGACAATTCAAGCAATGGTTATTCTTGGATACTTACCACCACAGATTATTTTACCAAATGGGTAGAGGCAATACCCATCAAGAAGGCAACCAATGTTGTAGTCATGGATTTCCTAGAAGATAGGATTATCACAAGGTTCGGTGTGCCAGCCAGAATTATCACAGATAATGGCCCATGTTTCAGTTCTTTCGAAATGACAGCCTTTTGCTTTAAGTATGGCATTGTCTTATCACATTCATCCAACTATTATCCTCAAGGAAATGGTCTAGCTAAGTCAAGTAATAAAAACTTAATGACCATAATCAAGAAAACAGTTGGTGATAATAAGAAAGCATGGGATAGCAAGATCAAATATGCATTATGGGCTTATAAGATTACCAAGAAGAGTTCAACCGGGAAGAGTCCTTTCGAACTTGTCTATGGCCTAGATGTCACCTTACCAATCCATTTGAAGCTTCCAGCGTATCAACTCCTTCAGAACTTTAGCTCAGATCAGGATGCCATTCAGAACAGAGTTAACCAATTGATTGAGTTAGATGAGAGCAAAAGAAAGTCCTTTGACCAGAGTATCAAAAATTCTAATAAAATCAAGAGGACTTTTGATAAGTCTACCAGACCTGGATCCTTTCAAGTAGGTGACATAGTTTTATTATGGGACAAACGAAGGGAAAAACCAGTAAAACATGGAAAGTTTGACAGCCTTTGCATGGGACCTTATATCATTGACGAAGTAGCAGGCGCAAATTCTTTTTATCTAAATGACCTGGAAGGGGAAAAGTTAAATCTTCCAGTGAATGGCCTTCTGCTCAAGATGTTCTTCACTGGGATAGTTTGATGCCTTTATTGCATCGGTGGTATCAGGGCCTGTTTCTAAACTTTTCCTTGCATATATTTTATTTATGTATCATATTTTTTATATTATAGATATTGTATCATGGTACTAACTTTGAAGGTTTTGTTGCATATTAGTGTTGTAAAATAGTTTTTATTTTAGTACATTATATACTAACTTTGTGCAATAGCTTAGTTTCTCAGTTGGTTTCCTTTATATATATGTTACTGATGGACTTTATTTTCGTGCAGGACCCAGAGATTCTAGAGTTCTCACATCCTCTTCTTTGATCGGAGGATCATTCAGAGCACGTGTCCCTAGATGGAGCCAGATGTTACCTACTAAGTCATACTTAGTCGGTATTATCAAGTGAAAAAGGTGATGAGAACATACGCTTGTTCACCTTTCAGAATTCAGAAGTCATTCAGGCTTTGTCTGGGAACTTTTTGTTATTTTTTTGTAAACACATGTTCATACCCCCTTGGGGAAATAGTAAAAAATGTCCTAGCATTTAATTTTTTATAAAACGCTAGGCTTCCCAGGCTTAAGCATCAAGCCGACTAGCCCAGAGTGTTTTTTCGCTCGGTTATTATTGGTTGTTGAACAAAAGAATAATAATTTATGAGTTTTTCACTCACACCTCCAAAGTTGGGGTAGTCGTCTTGGTGTTTCAGCCTTAGGAGGTTATTAGAGCCTTTGTGTCAGTGTTTTTCAACATGTTAAGCATTGATTTTCAGACGTATGGACATGTGTTAGGTCTCCCTAAAGTTTCGTTTGATTCCGAGAAAATAAAAAAATTCCACAAAATTAGGCCATTTTTAATGGTTTAACTAGAAAATTTCAAAATGTAATAAAAGTTAGATACGGAGTCCGTTTCTGACGTGGAGACACTCATTTTCACACTCGGAGCGTCCACTTTACCTCAAGGACCACTTTCCACATCAGTTGGGCAAGCGGATCATGCCGTGGGGCATTATTCAGCTAAAAATGCATCAAACGAACATTTTAATGCTAAGTTACACCATTTTGGCACTAAGGTCAAATGTTTGAAAAGTAAAAATTTAAAAAAATGTGACATGGCATGGATCCCATGAAACTTACGAACCTTTCAAACTTAAGGTTGTAATAAAACATGGTTATAAAGTTTGGTTTGGAGTGAGTAGAGCTCACATGAAAGAAGGGTGATGTGAGCTTTGGAGGCTAGCGAATGGGGAGAGGGGAGTGGACCCCCCTCACTTTGGATTTTTTTTTTTAAATTAAAAAACTTTGGTTTATTTCCTATGCTAGCGCATGCTTGAGTGACATCACCCACTCCCTCACATCAACCATAGTAAATGAGCCGTACACTCACGCGTGTGGAGAGATGGATGCCGAATTGATCTTGATTTGGCATTGATTTGTTGATTTGGCATTAGACGGAGTTGGTTGGCAGCTGATTGAGAGATAAGTGTGAGAGGTGTCATTCACCTCTTTAGTTCATGTTTACTTCAACTCAGTTCCACTTCAGTTTAGAGTCAGATAACTCTGGGTTTATCTTCAGTGTTGGTAACACCCCCCCCCCCGAGGCTTGGCTCTGGCTATAAATAAAGCAACCTTTCTCTCTTCCAAGCTAGTTAGAGTTGGAAGAAGTGGCTTGCTAGTTGTAATTGATACAGTATTTTGTGATTTTGCTGCAATAAAGAAAGCTTTGGAGGCTAACGGTGTGGTGCAATTGTGTGTGGGCCATTATTGTCTGATCTTCATGAGGTAATCTGTGTGTTGTTTCAAATTTGTGCATCTTGGATTATGAATTTGGTTGAACAAAGATTGCTCCCAATCATTGGAAATAGAGGGCTATAAGTAAGTTTACTTGTTTCTTCTATTTTGAATACATGCACTTAGATATCTAGATATGACATGTTTATAAGTTTATATGCATGTAGTTTTAGTCTCAATTTATGTGTAATCACCAGATCTCACGGGTTTGCAAGTCTTTGAGTGATTTACAAGTTGCTTGGTTGGGAAGAATAGTGGATCTAGTTTGACTCCACATTACTTTCGACATCTCTAAAGGACATAGTCCCTCAACATCCCACTACGAAACCTTTTGGCTAACTCTTTGCGGCAACAAGCCTTTCCTCTCCAAATCTCTTCCTCCCTCTAAATTTAAAATTTTACCAGGCTACTTGGTTCGTTGTCTTCAGATCTAGTTGCAAGAGTGATATTTTACATAGATCTAAGTTCTAATCTAGATCTAATCCTTTTTTAAAGCTATATTTTAATTAGATCTAGCCATTAAAGTCTTTTCTTGCAAGTTTTGTCCAGAAAGAGTATTTTACTATTTTTTGTATCTTGCAAACTCTAAAGATCTATTTTCGATGTTTTCAATTTTAGATCTAGCATAAAGTGCATATCATATTGGCTTCCCAAAAGTCAAGCCAAGATCCCAAGGAAGGCCTACTTTCCTTGGTTCCCTTTTGTTCTTTTTTCTTACCTTTTTAACTTAAATTTTTTTTGGGTATTTTTTGTGTTGTCCAAAGACACTTCTAAAGTGTTTTTGGTCACTTTTTACTAAACTTTGCTTGTTGGTTTTCAGCAGGTATGTTCGAAAAGAAGAGGATACACTGCCCACGAACCAATTTGTGGACCATCCGGAGCTTCCAGAAGGTTTCACCCTTAGCTGGGCTTCTTTTCCTTATATTTTGTAAGCCTTTGAATCCTAGATAACAAGGACCAAACATCATTTCTGCTAAAGCATTGTAACTGGGTAATAAAAAGCAAGTTTGAGTAGGCTCTTTCGAGCCAACTCCCTATTCCCCCAGGGGGATTCTGCGTTTCTGTGGTTTTGTGATTTTTTCAGTTTTTTCTAGTTTAGTTGTTTTTAGTAAGCATTGTATACTTTGAATCATAAGCATTTCAATATCTTTTACAAATTCAAAGTAATCATACTACTTACCCCACGCTCTCCTGAGTACCCCGAAAGGGTGAAGGAGATTTGTGGTAGGATTAATTAGAAAATATTTCTTTTATTTATTTGTTCTTTTTTTTAAATCAATACAACCGTTGCTTTCCCGAGTACCCGAAAGGTGAAAGAGTCTCTTCGGTCATCATCTAAACAACTCATTGTTACGTCTCTAATAAAATAAACCAAGACTCCTTCCCTGTATGCTCTACACCGCTGCAGCTTGTCTGATCAGTTGGCTATATCAGAAAGGGATACACGTTACTAGATTTAATAGGAAAATCCACACAAGTGATTTTCTCGAGAACTCGGGAGGTTGCAAAGGGTAATTACTACAGAGTCAGGGGGCTACTCCAAGCAGGTTCATCCTCGCCTCGTTGGACACTTGGTATTACCGCTTTAGCACTTAGTTTGAAGGGACTTGACTTGTTGGGCCAAACCCACAATTAACCCATGCCCTTAATTACTCATTAATAATTTTAAAACTGACCAAGGAGACAACTGCAATACTTACACGACACAACATCACTCCACTTTTACACTAAGTCACCGAGTTCGTCGTTTTTTTCCCTTGAAAATCAAAAATCGGTGAATTTTTTAGTCTGCCGAATTAATTTGTTAAGTTTGACGCATTTAATTCCGAAATCACCATTGTGTATTCTCCTTCTAAAGTCGCCGTGTATTCTCCTTGTGAAGCCGCTGCGAATCACTGAAGCTGTTGAATTTCTCAGTCATCGGGAGTAGCATTCCGCACTGCGCAAAGGGTTGACGTTGTTGTGTTGATGCATTTAGTATGCCATTGCGCAGAGAGGCAACGTTGTCCGTGAGTAGCATTGCTCTTTTACTATTGTTGTGAACTCGAAAGAGGGCAGAGTCGCAGACTCCCCAAGAGTCGACTCCACAGTCCACTGGCAATGAGTGTGTTGCGTAATCCTGACCAATCGACTCCAATGGCGATTGGTGTGAGTGTGCGCTTCTCAACCCAACAAAACAAGACCGTAAAGCATTTCCAATTCCTACAAGAGCAGTCGGTGCACTATGGTTTAATTTTGGATTCAATTATTTTATTATTTTTATCTTCATTTCTAAGTTCATATATTAGTTATAATAATAATATTAATAATCTTATTCCGACTTATTATTATTAATATTAAAAGACCTAATTAATAGTATCACTTATGTTAATTTTATTATTAATATAAAAGTTTATATATGCTATTATTAATATCAGTATTATACTAAAACCAAATTAATACTAATATCAACATAATACTAGAAAATGATAAATATTAATATTAAATCATTTCATGTATATATATTTTTAATTTTATAGCCTTTCGAATTTAATGTCGAATTTTATCATCAAAATCTTCATTGGCGAATTTTTGACGAACTTCAAAGTTGTCGAACTTGAACACGAATTCAAACCAGGTGACTTAGCTTTTACAAGTACTCCATATTCATCAGCACTAGTCTGTTTTACTTTCAATGCATAAATCAATTATTGCAAAATGTCGTGAATGGTGCTTACATTGTCATATGTTGTTGATGTGATCTCTTTCTTGCAATAGTCCGTTGTGTTATTTTATCCATTTCATATTAACTCCTAGATTTAGTCTTTTCTTTCATAGACTAAAAACCATAGATTTTCTTCTAAATAGGGACCACCCCCCTTGGCTTCACTAGGAGTTGGCCTAGACAGAGGAGTTGAGTGTTGAGTGACAGTATCTCAACTCGAGACTTGCCCCCAAGGACGCACTCAGTGGCTTGAAGATTTCTGCCATGCCCAAAACCCCACGAGGTGCGTGAAGGGCAGCAACATTTTCTGGCGTCGTTGACAGGGATAAATATTTTTATTCCCAAGTACGACTTAACTTAAATTTTTGTTTCTAAAAAGATAAAAAGTTTGATAGATCTTGTCTTTAAAATTTCAAATTAAAACTCGATCCATCTGGCAACTCCACTATTTAATATCCTTCCAAGGTATTCTACCCGAAGGAACTCCGAAGGAGGATTTGATCTCATCCCTGAGCCTGAAAGGGCTTATAGAAGGAGATTAAATAGACAGACTTCTCGTAGAATCCTTGAAGATTTAGGGTCCCAATCCCTCTCAGATATCCATCATTTATTTGTAGAGAGTTATATCCATCAATCTCAAGAAATGACGGATTTCTTCAAAGCCCTTGACTTTTCTCAGATAGAAGGTGCTCCCCATGTCATTCTGAATGATGCTATCAAGAAGCTCCCCACATTTCAGGGCAACAATGCCATCACCGCCAAGTCTCACCTTCAGAAGTTTGAAAAGCTCCCGGTTAGTTATTGCAATGATGTTTCCCATGACCATGACGACGTCAAAATGAATCTCTTTGCTTTATCCTTAGAAGATGATGCTGGAGAATGGTACCTTAACTTAGATGATAATTCTTATAATACTCTTAGTGAATTCCGGAATGGTTTTAGAAAGAAATGGGGAGAGAAAAAGGAACCAAGACACCAGGTTGCTACCCTCCATAACATAAAAAAGATGGAAAATGAAACCATGGATGAATTTAATACAAAATTCAGGCGCATTGTTTCTGATCTTCATAAAGACATCAAGCCAAATGATGTTGCTATCCTCATCTATTATATTGAAGCATTCATTGGAGATTTGAGGTATCAGTTAAGAGATAAAGAACCTGTTGATCTAAAGACTGCCCAGGAATAAACCGAGAAAATTGAAAAAAATATGCAATCATCGGGTAAGTCCAACACACCAGGGTACACTAGAGGAAACTCTTCCTATAACAAAGAATCTACGGGAAAGGCTGTTGAATCAGAGGATAAGGAAACATCTAAAGATCCTATGAAGGAAATGGCCAAAATGATGAAAACCTTGGTGACTAATCAAAACCAACAGATGGCCAATCATGTTGCTCAACTAAATCATATTCAGAATAGGTTGGTTATGATGGAAAGAAATCATGTTTCTCATGCACCAAGGAACTTTCAACCAAAGCCTAATCAGATGTATCAAAAGAAAACTCAAGAACCTAGGATTCCAAACTAGTTGGATTCTGTCAACCTAGTAGAGGATGCAATTGCATTTTGCAGGGCTTGTTCTCAGTTTCACCAGGAAAGTACTTGTTACATTGCAAACCAAGTAATGGAACATGGACTCCCTAAAATCAGTAGTCAGGATACACCATCAAGTGAGCTTGAGTTCATGAACATGGTAGGCCAAACCTACCCTTTGGCAGAACAGCATTGGCAACAAGCCGTAGATTATAGTTTGGAAAAGGATTTAATTTCTCAAAGTTATGGTAAAATGCCTTCTCAGGAAAAAATTTTAGAAATGAGGAATGCTAGATGCAAAGGGGCTACCTATCAGAGAAAGGAGAAGTCTACACCAACTAAACAGTACAAACCTAAGGTAACAATTCCTCCTATTATAAAGCCTCTGGTTGTTGTAGAATCAAAGCTTGACATGGGACAATGGTTGAATGATGTTAAAATTTCAGCTTATGCTACTAATATCTTTCAAATTCTTGTCCAAAAAGAAAAACTGATGAAAGCTTTAGAAAGTAGTCATAATATTGTCAACGAAACTGTTCCTCCAAGTAATAATGTCATCCTTGAAGATTTGCCTTTTGCCCTCGAAGATATGCCTATAGTCCTTCACAGTGTTGAAATCATGTTTCTCATGCACCAAGGAACTTTCAACCAGATCCTAATCAAATGTATCAAAAGAAATCATGGAATTTTCCTAAATCATCAACTCATTTACTTGAAGAAATCATGTTTTTCATACACCAAGGAACTTTCAACCAAATCCTAATCAGATGTATCAAAAGAAAACTCAAGAACCTAGGATTCCAAACCAGTTGGATTCTGTCAACCTAGTAGAGGATGCAATTCCATTTTGCAGGCCTTGTTCTCAGTTTCACCAGGAAAGTACTTGTTACATTGCAAACCAAGTAATGGAACATGGACTCCCTAAAATCAGTAGTCAGGATACACCATCAAGTGAGCCTGAGTTCGTTAACATGGTAGGTCGAACCTACCCTTTGGCAGAACAACATTGGCAACAGGTCGTAGATTATAGTTTGGAAAAAGATTTCATTTCTCAAAGTTATGGTGAAATGCCTTCTCAAGAAAAAATCTTAGAAATGAGGAATGCTAGATACAAAGGGGCTACCTATCAGAGAAAGGAGAAGTCTATACCAACTAAAGAGTACAAGAAAGGAGAAACATGATTGATGCTTTCCTCGAGGGGTTTTGGGCGTGGCAAAAATATTCAAGCCACTGAGTGCATCCTTGGAGGCAAGTCTCGAGTTGAGATATTGTCACTCAACGCTTAACTCCTCCATCTAGGCCAACTCCTAGCGAAGCCAAGGGGGGTGGTCCCTATTTATAAGAAAATCTATGGTTTTTAGTCTACGAAAGAAAAGACTAAATCTAGGAATTAATATGAAATGGATAAAATAACACAACGGACTATTGCAAGAAAAAGATCACATCAACAACATATGACAATGTAAGCACCATTAACGAAATTTTGCAATAATTGATTTAAGCATTGAAAGTAAAACAAACCAGTGCCGATGAATATGGAATGCTTGTAAAAGTGGAGTGTCGTTGTGTCGTGTAAGTATTGCAGTTGTCTCGTTGGTCAGTTTTAAAATTATTAATGAGTAATTAAGGGTGTGGGTTAATTGTGGGTTTGGCCCAACAAGTCAAGTCCCTTCGAACTGAGTGCTAAAGCGGTAATACTAAGTGTCCAACGGGACGAGGATGAACCTGCTTGGAGTAGCCCCCTGACTCTGTAGTAATTACCATTTGCAACCTCCCGAGTTCTTGAGAAAATCCCTAGTCTGGATTTTCCTATTAAATCTATTAACTCGTATCCCTTTTTGATAAAGCCAACTAATCAAACAAGTTGCAGCGGTGTAGAGCATATGGGGAAGGAGTCTTGGTTTATTTTATTAGAGACGTAACAATGAGTTGTTTAGATGACGACCGAAGAGTCTCTTTCACCTTTCCGGTACTTGAAAAAACAACGGTCGGATTGATTTTAAAAAAAAGAACAAATAAATAAAAGAAATATTTTCTAATTAATCCTACCACGAATCTCTTTCACCCTTTCGGGGTACTCGGGAGAGCATGGGGTAAGTAGTATGATTACTTTGAATTTGTAAAAGATATTGAAATGCTTATGATTCAAAGTATACAATGCTACTACAAACAACTAAACTAGAAAAAACTGAAAAAACCACAAAATCACATAAACATAGAATTCCCCCCTGGGGGGATGGGAGTTGGCTCGAAAGAGCCTACTCAAACTTGTTTTTTATTACTTGGTTACATTGCTTTAGCAGAAATTCCCTTTAGTCCTTGTTATATGGGATCCAAAGGCTTACAAAATATAAGGAAAAGAAGCCCAGCTAAGGGGGAAGCCTCTTGGAAACTCTAGATGGCCCACAAATTGGTTTTTGAGCAGCGTATCCTCTTCTTTGCGAACAGACCTGCTAAAAACCAGCAAACAAAGTTTAGTAAAAAGTGCTCAAAAACACTTTAGAAGTGTCTTTGCACAACACAAAAAATACCCAAAAAAAATCTAAGTTAAAAAGGTAAGAAAAAAGAGCAAAAGGGAACCAAGGAAAGCAGACCTTCCTTGGGATCTTGGCTTGCCTTTTGGGCAGCCAATATGATATGCACTTTATGCTATATCTAAAATTGAAAACATCGAAAAAAGATTCTTTAGACTTTGCAAGATACAAAAAATAGTAAAATACTCTTTCTGGACAAAACTTGCAAGAAAAGACTTTAATGGCTAGATCTAATTAGAATATAGCTTTAAAAAAGGCTTAGATCTAGATTAGAACTCATAACTATGTAAAATATTACTTTTGCAACTAGATCTGAAGACAACGAACCAAGTAACCAGGTAAAATTTTAAAGTTTAAACTTAGAGGGAGGAAGAGATATGGAGAGGAAAGGCTTGTTGCCGCAAAGAGTTAGCAAAAAGGCTTCGTAGTGGGATGCCGACGGACTATGTCGTTTAGAGATGTCGAAAGTAATGTGGAGTCAAACTAGATCCACTATTCTTCCCAACCAAGCAACCTGTAAATCACTCAAAGACTTGCAAACCCGTGAGCTCTGGTGATTACACATAAATCGAGATCTGGTGATTACTCATTTTGACCATATCTCTTCCCATGTATTATCTCCACCTATTATATAGATGTGCCCCTGCACATGGTCAAATTAGTTAGGGTTTTGGAGTTAAATTTTGGTATTTTGACCATGCCATGAGGATTCGTATTATTTGTTTATTGAGGAGATAGTTTATTCCTATATAATAGACCCTCGTCTCATTGTAAAGGTTGCTAGAACTTGGAGAATAAAATTGCTGTTGCTACTATTTCTTAGTTTTATTTGTGTCAAGGTATTAGGTAAATATTGAAGAAATTAGTTGGAGATATAGGTGCTTGATGTTATCTATCGAATTCTTCAACAAATGATGAATGTTTGCCTGAGAAAATCAGGGTAAGGTCTTTACCTTTTAAATTCTAGGTCTTGCTAATTTTATTTACTAGATAGCATTATACTCGGCTCATGATATATGTTACTTGTAGTAGGATTGGTAAACTTTGCATACAGGTTTTCTTAGAGGATTTTAGTTCTTGAAGCCACCATTGGATAAGAAAAAAACATATTTGGCTATCGAAGAGGAGGACAAGGGTTCGAGCTCTTCTACCCTCTCCTACTCCTTGATCACCAAAACTTCACATGCTTCCTCTATGACCCCAATCCCCATTGTCCTCTCTTTAAGCAACTAAGCACTAGTCAAGTGATATTATTCCATCTTTTAGCCATTTTAAATCTTCTCTTTTTAAGTTCTCTAAATCTGGAATCAATTCTTCATCTCAAGCATAAATTTAAACAAAAGACTTAGGAAGTGTATTATTGCAAACCCTCTTTTGAGGGCTGCAATTTATATATTTCTATTTTATGCCTTATGTGTTATGATTTGCATTATTGAAACTCATCTTAAGGCAATATATAGTAATCTTTTGCTTCTTGTTCATTGATAAACACACCTGAGGCGAATGTTAGTTGTTGATTTACTCTAATTTAGCTGTAGATTGGTTTATTTCATTTCTCACTCAATTGGATTAAATTTTTAACTGTTTTTAAGTCATTTTTCTTACATTTTGCATTATCTATAGCACCCTTTAACAATTTTATAAAGAATTCAGATCTTGGTTTACTTCTACAATGTTTATGGCATAAATACATTATCTACGCACTTAAATAAATGCCTACAATAAATCTAGAATTTCCTAGTACTATCAACCTATGTTAGCACACACAAATACTGAGTTGACGGGTCATGCAAGTATCTAGGATTATTTTTCAATTTCTAAAACATGATTGCTTGTCACAATTTGCATAAACTAGCACACATCTTCAAACATCTAAGGGTATCAATAATTTGTTGTTATAATCATTAAATTTCTCTTCGAAGATTTGCTTTTGGGGTTAACAAACAGCTATCTAATTGCTAGTTTAAAATCTGGAATTTATCTTATAACTCTGTTCTATTGGCAATACCAGCTTTAGAACAAGACTTAGTATGGTTTAACTTCCATATTTCAGGTTCTACTTGCAACTCTTTTAAAGCTTTAAATCCATTTGCATACATTTCTTGGTTTAGAGCATTTCTCCATTGTTGATTATAAGAAAGCTTGTCATAAGTCATATCACAATGTTTCCTCATATATCTATAATTGCTGGAATGCATTTCATTTTCTAATTAACATTGAGACTCTCACTGAACAATATCGATATAATTCTTTTGTAACAAATTGCTTACTTTTCACTTGGTACATCACCAATCTTGCAAGCATTTGTAGCATTATTCACTTGCTCATCTCAAATCACATCTTATTTTATATAGAAGCAAGTTAAGTGACTCATTGATGGTGTAACTAATCTATTAAGAGATTGGTATTATGGTCTCTTTTAGTTTCTGGAATCCATGAAAACTTTGCACATGCAACACTCAGTTTAGATTCCAACACTTAATAATCTTGTTTTTCTCACACTTATAATACATTCATGGAATCTTTGCAATCTAAGTAATATAATTCATCACTAATCACTAGATACAGTAGGTGATTTAGGGGATACCCCCTTGTCTTGACTCTTGATATTCATTCAAGATTTAAAAAGAAGGGAAGTAGTTGCTAAGGTGACAGTGGCATTACTTCCATAGTTGCACATAGGTAAAACTTAGTGAAGACCTTGCACCTTAGGGTGTTAGTTTCTATGGCAACAAGGTTGAAATCTGAGTTGTGAAAAACTGTTGAAAATCGCTAAGAAGCATTCAACTCATGGATTTCTAACATACACAACACACATTAGAGGAAATTTGGGGTCTAAAATGGGTCTTATAAAAAAACGAGCCAACAATAAATTCTTGTGAGTTGGAATTCAAGAACCAATAGAATTTCAATAAAATGAGTCCACCATAATGGTTGAATTGACATATTTGTCATAAAAAAACCTAGTTTTTTTGTTCGTATTTTCAACATATCTCCCCGTGCTTTTACTCAAATTTCGATCGGGAGGGCTCATTGGATGCGGAATTTAATTCTGCATCTAACGAGTACCCACACAACATACTTTTGATGGAACCCGCTACCCCAAAAACAAGAAATACTTGAAAAATGTGATGATGACATCATCATCATGTTTTTTCAGGTATTTCTTGTTTTTGGGGTAGCAGGGTCCGTCAAAAGCATGCAGTGTGGGTACTCGTTGGATGCGGAATTAAATTTCACATCCAACGAGCCCTCTCGATCAAAATTTGAGTAAAAACACGAGGAGATATGTTGAAAATACGAACAAAAAATGTAGTTTTTTTTTTCTTCTTCCAAAATTAATAAATATTATTTTATTATTTTAACTATTATTTTATTATTTTCCTTAGAAATTTAGACCTCAAATTTCCTCTAATGACTAATATCTCCTCCATTAATTCCCATGTGAATTCTGATTGACAGTTCTGCCAGATTTTATTCTTTGACTCAAACAAAGGCAGTGATATTTAAAAGTCTTCAAACATCTACTCAAGCTATAAGATTCAAAATAGCATGAAAAGAATTGAGCAAGAAAGTAGAGATAAATGCTCAAATCTAACCATGTGCAATCTAGTGGATACAATCACATATAACAGAGAAAATAGAACATGACCTCATTATTATTATAAGAAAAGTGTACAAAAAATCATGCCTTTAGAACTCAAGGGGTATACATACCCGTGGTAAGATTCATGGAGAATGACCAAACTGTATTTCTTCATCTTGTCTCTATACAAATCCTTCTCATCAACACTTAATTACATGTAACACAATACATAAAGACATTATGACTTTACATTAAACAAGAAAAAATGTTGGTCCCCTTTTTATTACAATAAGACTTTGCAACGGATTGATATAACTTTACCACTACAGAAAACAGTGAGATGGATGGCTAATGATAAGTAAAGCTAAAGCAACAAGGTTTTCTTCCTCAGTTAAATGAGTGAGGAATTCCCTTTAAAATTTAAGAGCATTTAAGTACAAATATGGAGAAGTTTTCCCATCTGTAGATCACGATTATTCACCCACAATGATCCCTAAATACTTGAGGATGAATGTATAAGAGAAATAGTGTATTTCCCAAGGATCATCATTCTTCCTGGTGAGGAATGAGATAGTAAATCTGGATAGTCACTGGACAGTAAATCTGCTGACTAGAAGCTCAATCTTCTGGATAGAGTTCCTCTATCTTGTCCCACTAGACTGTGTCATGTATTATTTTCAGGACTGAAGAGGCTAGTTTCAAAAATGACCATAGCTAAGGTTTTCTTTAAATTGAAGAGTACCATATGAACAGAAAGGAAGATAGATCTTGGCAAAAATGTGTTTTATATCTAATTACATTACAAGAAATTTAAGCAAGTTCTCATGATCATTATCTTGACGGATTAATTTCCTTCCAATCATTGGAAAATTAATATTTAAATAAACATAATTTCTACCTTTATTTGGCTCATGTGAAATTTCCTGCCTATGTTACTCAATTCTTTATTTTGCAATAAATGATTGGTCAATCCTCAGCCTACCTTTTCAAATATAAGTTAAATTCTCTGTCAAATATAAGTTCAAATCTCTGCATTGCAAGAGCTATTATTTATGCAAAATTTATGATATCCTATTATACTTCATTTTTTCCAAACGAGAAAGGCAAAAGAAGTTCCCATTGAATTTCCACTGAATTTTCAGCAAATAAAAGGTAATCAATTCTATAAAATTGGCCATTCTTGTTCCAGATTAAAAACTAAAAAAGTGGAGGGGGGTTGAAAATGGAGAGAAACAAAGAAACCGTGATGGAAAACAAAATACAACTAGACAACAGAAATGACATATGGCACTAAGGTATGTCCGACAGCATAATAGGGAAAACAAAAACTGTTTCAGAAAAGGAACTCACCAAGACTTGTAAAACCTGGTTCTATTTTTGCTTGGTCCAATAGAGTTTTTATTACTTCTCTTTGATTCATGTATAGCTGTAGACATCTTTCTATTAAATTCTGTACCTGTAATGTAATTGTGCAAAGAGATTAAAGCAAATAAACTATAGAAGGAAAAAATGCATCAAAAGCATATGTATAAGGTGATGCCAAAAAGTTCATTCAGATCATAACACTTAAGAGATATCATGGAAATGTTTTCCCATTCTTCTGCTAGAGATGCTTTCATCTTATGATGGAAATAGGATGACACAGCTCATGTCACTGTTCAAACATCAAATAGTTTTCAAAATTTTTAAAGCTCCATTGTACAGCGCTATTGAGCTACATTTAATATCTATTAAACCGAGCCAAACACTATCCATTCCTTGAGAGACCAGAATCACACATTTTTACAGCAATGTAGTAATAAACTTTATTGGTTTCATGCAAGATTGCAATAAACACTTACCCTTCATGAAGAAAGTCTAAAGGATAAACATATAACTGAAAACATGTGTGTCATGAACTACATATTATTGGGGCTTACCAGTTGAATATCATCACAGGAAACCTTCCTATTATCACCACTTGAAATTGGTCCAGGACTTGACTCTGTCGTAAGACCTTCACTTTGTGCCTCGTGCAGTTGCTCTTCTTCATGTTCTCCAACTGCTTGTGATGATGGTTGAATTTCCTGTTTGCATGGTTGTGTATCTTGCTGCTGTTCCTGATCTGGTTGAGACACAGGCTTCTATGGCAGTTGACAATAAGATCCCATGAAATAAATTTATAAATTAGCATAAAACTATCTCAGAAAGTAATTTCTATAAATAAATAATTTACAAAGAAGAACATAGTTTCTCAGATATTGATACAGCTCCCTTTTTCTCACCCCCTGTCTCTTTCTTTCAATGAGAAGAGGTTAGTCATGACCTATGGGTGTGATTGGTTAGCATTCCTATATTGTGAGGATCTTCTCTCTCTCTCTCTCAAACACACACACACATGGGGAAGAGACATGCCTGTTGCCGCCTAAAACACACTTGGACACGGGTAAGCCTCCCAACCGCTGTGTGTATTCCTAAGGGCAACCTATGAGTTGAGAACACACTGTCACCTCAGCTCTAAACTCCTCCGTTTAGACGACAACTCCTAAAGGCCAAGGGGGGTAGTCCCTACTTATTAAGTTCTTTTTTTGAAGAATGTTTTCTGGGAGTTGTAAATTACAGAAATGACAATCAACGTGCAGTGATACAAATATTTAAATGTCAAGCAAGCCCTTTAACAATCAACCAGTAATGTATGCAAGAGAGAAACAATCGAATAATCAAAATTACCAATGTCGTCTCTACTCGGGCTATGGAGTCACAATAATCAACTTCAAATAATTTTCCTAAAGCATCAACTCATTTACTTTAACAAATATACAAGAACATTCTGACTTCCAGTAAATGAACAAGTTAAAATAAAGTGCTTGCAAAGTAGAGAAATGTAAATGATTGTAACAATGTTATGCAAATGGTTTAGTAAATTTTATGTCTCTCTTTGACTTAGGGAATTAAGGTTTTTGTTGCAAAGAAATGAACTATTTTGGATGTCTACTCCAAGAGACTATCTCCTTCGATTAGAGAGAGAATGTCGGGTGCTCAACATGAGAACACAAGTTTCCTGTCTAGCTCCACAGGTAAAACTCGAAACTTGCTGGGTGCTCAACTAAAGGACACAAAGTGCCACGAAGCCCCCTACGGCCTCTACCCCACTAGCGTTGGATTTTCTCCTGGGAGGTTAATTTGGGGCGTGAAGACTTAATCAATCTAGTCACCCACATTGCTTTTGATGCAGCCAACTGATCGGATGAACCGCAACAATGCAGAGCATACACAACAGAGTCTGTTATCCACTAATTTTGCACTTAGTGGATTTCATTGAGCCGCCAAAGTCATAAACAAGCCAGTTGTTCATTATCAGTGCTCAGAAGGTTTTGTGGTTCGTCAGGGCCTTTTTTTGGGAATCTGTTCGAAAATTTTTGTAATGCATGTTCATACCCCCTCGGGGAAATTGTAAAAAATGTCCTAGCGTTTAATTTTTTATAAAAGGCTCAGCTTCTCGGACTTAAGCATCAAGCCGACTAGCCCAGAGTGTTTTTTCCCTTGGTTATTATTGGTTGTTGAACAAACGACTAATAATTTCTAAGTTTCTCACTCACACCTCCAAAATTGGGGTAGTCGTCTTAGTGTTTCGGCCTTAGGAGGTTATTAGAGCCTTCGTGTCAGTGCTTTTCAACATTCTAGGCATTCGAATTGAGTCGTATGAACATGTACTAGGTCCCCTAGAGTTTCGTTTGATTCCGAGAAAAAATCATTTTTTCCGTTTTTTAAGCAATTTTTTAATGGTTTAAATGGAAAATTTTCAAATGTAAACAAAGTGTGATCCGGAGTCCATTTTTGGTGTGGTTGGGCCCATTTTAAAGCCCGGAGCAGCATCTTTACCCCATGGGCCAATTTCACTATGTTTCAGGCAGCCAAAATACCTCGAAAGGCATCATTTGACTAACGAAGCATCAAATTGGCATTTAATTGCTAAATTATGAAGAAATGCACCAAAGTCAAATATTTACAAAAGTCATAAATCAATAAAAAAAAAGGGATGAAGTGACATGGCATGATGTCACCATAAGGCATGCTACCTTTTTTAAAGTTATAATTTAGACTTTGATTAAAAGCATGGTTACGAATTAATAGAAGAGTGGAGAGTGACGTGAGGAGATGAAGACTCAAGCAAGTGGAATGTGAAGGTGTGAGTGGGAATGTCTGGACCCCTCTACACTTTAAATAAAATATTAAAATGAAACCATGATGTATCATGACTTTGTAATACAAGAGAATGGTCACAAATTAATATTGGAAGTAGATGACGTGAGCATCTAAAAGGGAAGACTCAGACTAAGGAGAAGTCTCGCTAGAGTGGGTGAGGGTGGACCCCTCCCCATGCGTAGAGTAAAATTTTAAAAACATTATATGCATTGGTTAAGCATGTTACCAACTATTTTGTACAATAGTTGAACCTCCTGTTGAGCCGTCATTTGATGAACATGGTCAATGTTCATATCCAGTGTATCGAGGTTCAGAATGTTTTGCCTAGCCAATGTTGGCTAGTCATTTTTTTTTATGTTGAAATGACCATGCCCCATGGGGTTTTTGTAATGAAGTGTGCTAGTAGCGGTTATGAGCGGCTCGGTCTCCTAAGACATAATTTTCAACTAAGGTATTCCAAGGAGTTTTTTCCCTTGTCAATTATGCTTTGCCTATAGCCGCGTATAATCGATGAGTTTTTCCCCCACTTCCTCCAAAGCTGGAATGTCCAATTTTGAAATTTGGGCCTTGGGGGCTTATTAAAGTCCAACTGACAAGTACGAACCTACTAGACACTAGTTGTATGTTCTATGGTCATTTCCTAGGCCCCGGGATACATTAAAACAATGTCCAAAAAAAATGTCTTGGACACGTGGTTAATTTTTATTTTTTAATTTTTTGACTAGAGAATTAATTGAATTTTTCAATTAATTAAACCATTTTGACCATGGTTTAATTGAAAATTTTCATTTTGTAATAATTAAATGGTCTGGGGGGTGTTTTTGGCAAATAAAGACTTGTTTTCTAAGCCAAAACACTCATTTAACCCCTAGACACACTTATACTAAGTTTTGAATGATTATTTTTCTCTGAATTAAATATTTCATCAAAATTAATAAATGAGGAATATTTAATTAAAATAATCATTATTTTATTAAATGGAGAAAATCAAAATATCTCCCAAAACGACCAAATTGAATAAAGTAAAGGGCTAATTAGCTTAGCAAAAAACATCTGGGATGATTCCAATCAAGTCTGGACTGATTTGAGTCAGTATCAGAGTGCTACAGTCAACTTCACCTTGGGATTTGTGCCTCTCTCCATGCATGGACGTTTTTCCTCTTTGGCACATTTTTATTGGTTGGTTGATAATTCCAATGAGACTGGGTGGGCGCCTTGCCTAGGTGGAGGCCACCTCACCCTAGTCACACCTTCTGGCACTCAGTTCAACTCCAAATCAATGATGTTAACACCTCAGTGAGTGAGGGTTGCGCTCCCTGATCTCTCCTTGATCCATGCCTTAGGGTTTTAAACCCTATCTTTCTTCTTTTTGTATAAATAAGGGTCTCTTGCTCTCATTTGCAGATGGAGAACTTGCAAGAGAACTCTGCCAAGATTGTAACCGATATTTGTTAATGGAATAAAGTGACTTTGGAGGTCTATGCGTGGGCTTTTTGTATGTGATTTTCATCTTGCGAGGCAATCTCGTTCTTACCCTACTCTCTTTATTTAGTAAATATTTGATCAATGCTAGCTCATGAGGGCTATAAATCTAGCACGATAGGGTATCCATTTAATGTCTTAACTTGGTTATCTATTTCATTATATGTTTGAAGCGCGCAGGAAGCAGTCAATTATACCATTGTTTTTCAAATATTTATTTTGATTATTACATCCTAGCATTTGATCTCATTTGCTTTTATTGAGTTGTTTTGGTTTCAGGAATCACCAAAAGAGGAGGGGTTGAAGCTCAACTAGTTTCTCATCAAGAGTTCTTAATCTAATACTTTCACCATGCAGGTTCTTCAGAGCGCTTGAGCCCAGCTTCAAAAAACACACGGCTAAAAAGGGGCTCTTTCTTACCTCTCTTAAATCAAAAATTTAAAATCTTTTCACTGGTTACAAGTCTCTTCTTTATTTCCTTCTTTTGTATACCTGCTACCTTGCTTCTTGTATTCACTCCTTACTTTCGTGCTTCTCTGGTTTCCTTCCTTACTTTTTGCTCTTGTTTTTTGCCTCTTTTGCTCCTCTTTTTTGCCTCTTTGTGCTCTTCTTTTTGGCTTTCTTTCCTTCAATTTTTGCAGCCAACTACCCTATTTGTCCTTTTTGTTTGCAGCCATCATTTCCTTTGTTTGGCTGTCATATTCCTCATTATTTTGCAGCCAACTTTTCTCTTAGTTGGCTACCGTCTTTCTCCTTCATTTTCAGCCTTTTTGGGCACTTTTTGTAGACTCTTTTCGGCACTTTTTGAACCTCTTTTCCTATCTTTTTTGCAGCCATCTTTCTTCCTATTTGGCTGCCCATTTTCTTCATTTTTTGCAGCCATCTAACTTCTTTGTTGGCTGCCCCGTTTCTTCATTTTTTCATCCTTCTTTTTACTCTTTTTGCATGTACCTTTTTCCTAGTTTTTTACATCAAAAAGACTAAAAAATTGCAATTTCATGCTTAGATTAATTCCAATTTTTTGCATCTAGATTAGTCTTGTTTATTAACAATAATGGGTGCATGAGTGCTTGTTTCTGTTGTGCAGGTATTGAAGAGTAAACCAAGAAGACAAGTTCAAGGACTTGAAGATCAAAGAAGAGTGCAAAAACTTAAAAACAAATCAAGCATAAAATTGCATCCTTGTAAAAAGTCATTAAGGCTCATTCATCTTAATTGCTTGCAATCTTTCTTTTTCAAGGGTTAAAATCTTTCTTATTGTAATCATCAATAAAAATGACTTGTGGGGTTAAGCCTCCCACTTTTTTTTTCTACTCCCCCTATTTGGGGGAAGTGTGTCTTGTCTTTTTCCTTGCGTAGATTAGAGTGCTTTCTAGACTTAGTTTATTTCCACTAATTGTTAGTTTAAACTTTCATCACTTACATGCTTCTTGTTTCATGTGCTTTTTTAATTATTCCTAAAAAGAACCGAAAGACTCTTGAACCTGTCATAAGGCAAGTCAAGAGCACTATATGTCGGAGAGCATTTTGCATTGCATTATCATCATAGATTAGATAAGACTTTTGAATCTCACCATAAGGTGGATCAAGAGCACTCTCTATCAAAAAGTTGTGTTTGTTAATAAAATCTTCAACTCACACATCCCCTAAAATTGGAATTTACCATTCTACAGTGTGTATGCTCTACCCGTTCGAAATACCCAGAAACATTGTAACTTGTTAATTCTAACGCTTAACTCCAATTATAATCATAATAAAATTTATCCCCCCCATAACCAGCGAACGGGCATTGAACGCGGTAATATCTCTAAGTGGAAAAATCTTTACTATGGACACTAGGTAGCTCTCATCATTTGCAGTGCTTGGAAAGTTATCGAACGCCTTGCTGCAAACTAGACGGTCCAACATGTCTTCGAACGAGGCCACTTAGAATATTTTTCCGGTTTGATTTCCAATACCTTGCGTAGCAGTTGGAAATTCCCTTAGCCTTAATAAACAAGATCATCTTAAAAAAGACACAATATAATCGACCAAGAACATTTGCAAAATGATCTCACAAACATCAAAGACTTGTATTTCAGCATCTCCAACACTTTGACTCCATTTTTGGCACTGGTCTTGTTACCAACTATTTTGTACCATAGTTGAACCTCTTGTTCAGCCGCCATTTGATGAACATGGTCAATGTTCATATTCAATGAAGCAGAAGTTCAGAATGTTTTGATTAGCCAATTTTGGCTAGTCATTTTTATTTTTATGTTGAAATGACCATGCCCCATGGGGTTTTTGTAATAAAGTGTGCTAGTAGGGGTTTTGAGTGGCTCGGTCCCCTGAGATGTAATTTTCAACTAAGGTATTCCAGGGAGTTTTTTCCCTTGTCAATTATGCTTTTCCTATAGCCAGATATAATCAACGAGGTTTTCTCCCGCTTCCTCCAAAGCTGGAATGCACGATTTTGAATTTTGGGCCTTGGGGGTTATTAAAATCCAACTAGTAAATATGAACCTACTAGACACTATTTGTATGTTCTATGGTCATTTCCTAGGCCCCGGGATACATTAAAACAATGTCCGGAAAAAAAATTCACAGACGCGTAGTGATTTTTTAGTTTTTATTTTTTTACTATAGAGATTTAATTAAATTTTTCAATTAATTAAACCATTTTAACCATGGTTCAATTGAAACTTTTCATTTTGTAATAATTAAGTGGTCTGGGAGATGTTTTTGACAAATGAACACCTATTTTCTAAGCCAAAACACTCATTTAACCCCTTGACACACTTATCCTAAGTTTCGAACTATTATTTGGCCTTGAAATTAATATTTTCTCAAAAAATACAAAAATGAGAAATATTAATTAAAATAATAAAAAATAATAAATTGGATATAATAAAAAAATCTCCAAAAAAGACCAAATTGAATAAAATAAAGGGTATTAGCTCGGCAAAAAGCATCTGGGATGATTCCAATCAAGTCTGGACTGATTTGAGTCAATATCGGAGTGCTACAGTAAACTTCACCTTGGGATTTGTGCCCCTCTCCATGCATGGACGTTTTTCCTTTTTGGCACGTTTTTATTGGATTGGTGATAAAACGGAGGAGGGCTGAGGCCACCTCACCCCCCCTCATTACTCCAACACTCAGCTACAACTCAGTTGCAGCTCAGTTCAACTCCAAATCATCATGCCGAGCTTAGTCAATCAAGAGATTCACTCCGGTGTTACTCTTCGTCCAAATTCAGGGTTTTAAGCCCTATCTTTCTTTTCTTTTTGTATAAATAAGAGTCTCTTCTTCCCATTTGCATATCGAGAATTTGTAAGAGACCTCTGCTCAAATTGTAACAGTTTTATTTGTTTAATGAATGGAATAAAGTGACTTTGGAGGTCCACGCGTGGGTTCTTGGTGCTTGATTTTCATCTTGTGGGAGGTGAAATCTATCTTATACTTATTCTTTTCTTTTTGCAAAGTACATGAACATTGCTAGTTTAGGAAGACTATAAATCTAACACAGTAGGGTAATCATTTAGCATTATAATTGAATTATCTATGTAAAATTTATTGAATGTCTGAATTGAACAGGAAGTAGTAGGTATACCGTTGTTTTTTAGATATTTTCTTGATTAAACATTCTAGCATTTGATCTTGTGTTGTGTTGATTGAGAATTGTGTTTCAGGGATCACCGAAGGTGGAGAAGGGGTTGAAGCTCAACCACCTCTTTACGAAGCAGGAGTTTTTTATCTAACACTTTCACCGTGTTGGGCATACAAAGCATTTATTTTCCAGTCAAGAAACACAGTCAAAAAGGGGCTTTTTCCTATCATTCATAAACTTAAAATTTAAAACTTCCTTTCATTAAAAGATCCATCTTTCTTCTTCTTTCCACTCTCTGCTTTTACCTCTTCATTTCTCCCTTCTGTTTATCTTCTTCCTCACTACTTCATCTCGCTTTTGTTCCTCTATTTTTTCTCATTGTTCTACGTCGTTTTACATCTTCATTTCTCTTTTTTTTTCCCACTTTCTTTACTCTTCGCTGCCCTCTATTCTTTAAATTTTTGCAGCCACTTTTCTCCTTGATGGCTGCCTCGTTTTTACCAATTTTTGCAACCCTCTTTTTCCTTAGTTCAGCCCCTTCCTTCACTTTTTTGCAGCCTTCTTTACTACTGTTCACACCCCCTCTATCCCTCTTTTTTCCATTATTTTCAGCCTTCTTTTTGCTCCATTTTATCCTCTTCCTCTTTCCTACTTTGCATGTAAAATTTTGCATCTAGTTTTCATTCAAAAGAGGCTACAAATTGCATTCAAAAAAGGCTACAAATTGCATTAAAAAAGAGTAATTTTGTACTTTAAATAATTTCATTTTTCTTTGGTATCTAGTTAGATCTATTTTTATTGACAAATAATGTGTGCATGAGTGTTTAGCTTTCTCGTGCAGGTACCGAAGAAGTGAACCAAGAAAACAAAACTTGAGGAAATTGAAGAAAAAGCTCAAAAAACCAAGAAGACAAGCATAAACAAAAAATACATCATTTGTAAAAGCTATTAAAGTTGGTTTCAATCTTCTAGTTTTTCAAGTTCTTTTCAAAAGGGTTAAATTCCCAGAGTTGTAATTTATTATTAAAAAGGACTAGTGGGGTCAAGCCTCCCATGTTTTTCTTACTTCCCCTATTTGGGGGAAGTGTGTCTTGTGTGATTTTTTATCTTTGCTTAGCTTAGATTGTTTTAGACTTAGTTTTATTTTCACTAATTTTTAGACTTAGGGCATATGCGTAGTTATAGTGGGTACGCTGGGTAGTTCTCCTTGTTTCGCAGTAGTTGGAAAGTTATCGAACGCTTGACTGCAAACCAGATTGTTCAACATGTGCTTGAACGGAGCCACTTAGAGTATTTTCGGTTATATTTCAAGGTGGAAATCCCCCTCGCCTAATTAACAAGATCGTTCATAAAACATACATTAAAATTTAACCAAGTACATTTGCAAAACGATCTCACAAACATCCGAGACTTAGATTTTCAGCATCCTGACTCCATTTTTTAGGCATTGGTCTGTTTATTTTTGCATCATCTGGTTTGGACCATTTGTCCATTTGTTTAAGTTATTTTATGCGTGGATGCCTTAATATCTGTCTCATCATTTATATCATGTTTTGCAAATAGCAACGTGAATTGTGTAATCGGTCTTTTTTTATGTATATCAAAACTCCTAACAACACTAATTCTCATCTTCCATCTAAGAACACTTCAAAAAGAAAAGCCTTAGACAATCTTTTTAGGGACCAAACCCCTTGGCTTCGTTAGGAGTTAGCCTAAATGGAAAAGTTGGAATATGGTGACAGCACCTGGCTCTTTACTTGCCCCCAAGGCCACACCTTTCCTGCTTAGGGAAACAACAGTCCAAAATATTTCTACTGACGGTGTGCATTCGGCGTACAACAAGTCTTTTAAATCTTCCGCATTATTTTATCTAGACCACTTGTCCTATTTAAGCTAAGTTATTCATGTTGTGGATGTTTTAATTTCAGTCTTCTTACTTTGCTTATATTGTGTTTTGCAAATAGCAACGTGGATTGCTTAATTGATTATTGTGTATATCATAAAAACAGTGTTCCACAAGGACTTGCCCCCTAGGGTCGGGGGGGCGCCCCCCTCGCTCCCTACGCCCCAGGGGCTCGACAGCTCCTGGCGAAACGTTTCCCAACGTCCCCAAAATCAGGAAACTCTAGAAAACTCACAAGGGGACGCGTCCCCCTGTTCTACAGCGCGCTCCGGTGAAGGGGGGATCCCACACGCCCCCTCCTGAAACTAGGGGGCTCCTAGACGCCCCAACGATTTTCCCAATTTCAGTTAAAAAAAAAACAAAATTTTAATATTAATTGTTGTTTAGTCTCTATTTTAGGCTTAATCTTTAGTAATTTACTATTTCATTATTTTAGCATCCAATATCATTGATTCAATTTTTCAATTACAATGACTAAAATTAGAAATATAAATATCAAGATTCAAACAACAAATTTGAAAATTATCATGATGAATTGTATAACGTGTTTGTATTTTTAATTTGTTATATTGTGATTTACATTGCACAATAATAAACTTAGTATTTACTATTTATTATTTACTTTCAGTAACTTACATGGGATGAATCATTGAATTGTTATTGCTGGGATTTAATAATTTATAATGTTAATTTTTATTAAGACCTGAACATCCCCCTGCCCCCCCTGAATTTCGCTAAAATTTGAGGCTGGTCTCCACACGTCCCCAATGTGCGTTTTCTCGCTCCCGCGTCCTGGAAACTTGGGGGAACATTGCATAAAAACTCCTAAACAACACTAATTCACACCATTCATCTAACAACACTTTAAACAAAAGCCTTAGACAACATTTTTTAAGGACTACCCCCCTTGGCTTCTTTAGGAGTTAGCCCCCTTTTTTTTTATAGATTGTTAGTCAAACTTGTAGATTTTTCATAAGTTTTCAACCACCGGTTTTAAGTAAAAATAATATCTTTGTTTATGACATTCTCAGAAAAATAAAGTGCTGGAAATAAGCAAAATTTTTCAGACTTAAAACACTGTTGTAATTAATCTTTTTCAGCGACGGTAAATAAAATACCAGCATGCCATTCAACACACAGAACACTAGTATTTTTTGCCAATGGCCCTAAAAGAGCCCACTAGGGGAAAACCAGTCAAAGAGAGAGATTTTATTATTAGGAAATTTACAACAAAACTCAGAAATTTTCAGAGCAACTTATCTCAACCCGGAAGAGAAAAAATTTGCCTCGTTTTCCACACCAAACAGAAAAAATCAAACTCAGATTTTTTTTCTTCTCTGTTTTCTGCCTCAATTTCCGTGCCGCTGTACTGACCGTATAGACTGACTGTATGGACCTCGAAATCCATGCTCGAGAAAAAAAAATCTTGAAAATCGTGCCCATAAATATGCCTCGAAAAACGTGCCTGCTGCTTCGAAAATCATACCGTACGGACTGTACGGACCAGCAATAAATGTTGTTGTCCTCCTCGATTTCTGCGCCCTCTTTGTTGCCGTCCTCTCCTCAATTTGCATGCTGCAAATTTTTCATTTATATCTCAAAAAAGGAAACTTCTCTTCTCAACTCTCTCTTCTCACTTCAATTTGCAAAAGTGAGGCAAAATGCCTTTCCCATGCCTTTTTGAGAAAACCCTAGGGTGAGTCTAATCTAACGATGGAGATTAGATTAGATCAAGGGCTGAAATTAAATGCTCATATTTTATTTCGAAAATATTAATTTCACTCACCCACTTAAATTTATCAAAAAGTGAGTTTAATGCTCTAAAGTCAAATTAAATGCTTTTACTTAAACCATTTAATGCAAGGGTCACTGTATGTCCCCTCTCTAAGTGACCAAGGCAAAAGTCACTAGGGTAACACTTCCCTAGGTACAAAACTAACACTCCCTCTTACCGAGAAAGGTGTTCTGCACCACTCCCAACTTGTCTCTGAAGAAGACAAACTTGCCCCTCCCCAAAGACTTCGTCAGTATGTCTGCTACCTACTCATCAGCGGAAATGTACTGAAGCATGACTACTCCTCTCTGAACATAGTATCGGATGAAATGATATCTGATCTCTATGTGCTTTGACCGGTCATGAAAGACTGGATTCTCAGAGAGCTTGATGCAACTCTAATTGTCACAGTAAATCACCGTAGGCCTAAGCTCCTGACCAAATAAATTCACCAGCAACTTGCGAAGCCACAAGGCCTCGCAACTGGCCAAACTGGCTGCCATGTACTCGAACTCTGCAGTACTCAATGAAACCAATGTTATCAGAACCGGACCGGTCATCGAACCGGCGAAGCCCAAAATGTGAACCGGACCGGAACCGGAAAAAAACCGGGTAAAAAACCGGCTGACTA
>LPNX010084432.1:0-78384 GCA_001517045.1 Pseudotsuga menziesii | reverse complement strand
GATTTCTAAATAAGTAATAGAATTCCTAGTAATAATGACTTCGATATCCATTAAATCCAACAATTTGAGGATAATGATAAAAGAAAAGAAATAAAGTGAAAATTTTCGTCTAGTAATTTTGTTTACAACAGTTCAATTTCTTTTATTTTATTTCTGAGATAAGAACAGATTTCTTAAAAGGTCTTGCTTTCTTCACATTTTATATAATCAGATTCCAATTTCATGGCATAAAAACATTCTCAGATCTGAATCATGTCTCCTGGTTTTGAAAAATCAAAAGAACAGCAAGATCAAAAGAAAAAACAAAATAATATATACATGAGTTTTATTTGAGCAAATTATTGAAACAAAGAATTTCAAAGTCTACGAGAAAACACTAAGTAAAGAAAATGAAAATTTTAAAATAAATTATACACACATAACACATGAGTTAAATCAAGATCTCATCAAATAGAAAATAGGTCAAAATAACATATGACTACTTCCAGCAAAAGAAAATGAGAGATTAAAATAAATTAACAAGTTTTTAAAAATTTTATCCCTATTTTGCTTTTAAATCTTTCAATTTAGTCAAAGTTGGTTTTTAATAAGTGATGAGACATTAATCTAATTTGTTTTATTCAAAAATCAAAATAACAAGATAAACCCTAATGAATATGCAGCTATAAAAGGATGAAAGATGCTTTTGTTTTAATGAGACGATTAAAGAAAACGAGAGAAAGTAAAAAAAAAAAAACTACTTCCCTGATAATGATGTCGTCATCTCATTTTTAACATGATGTCGTCTCAACTCCATATATCTGTATTTATTCAAATGTAAACAAACATAAATCATTCAAAATTATAAACCTAACATAAACTAATAAAATAAAATATATACAAACTAAGTAAATGAAAATTTCCAATGAAGCCATCGTAATAACTTGAGACCTGCAAAATCAAACAAAATAATAATCAGCAATAAGAATTGAAGTATTTTGAAACCAAAAATAAATAAATTTGACTTACCATTCTGACTTTCAAAAAACAAAATCAATGCCATCTTACCATTCTCTGGAAACTTCGCAAGAAAATATTTCTCGAGCCAATCTGCAATCCTATCATAATATGTGTGATTAATAAAATAGGATTGTTCGAAAGAATATGCTAATGAGAGATATATATCGTGACAATCATGTGCTAAAGCTTTGTGCAAAGAATCATGTGAAAGAAACTCAAAGTTAAACAATGCTTCCTGTAGGTTTTTATCCATATGAACATCATCTTGCAGATAAACATGCCGTTTAAAAAGATCATGAAATTCAAATTCAATTTTCTTAAATTCAAATTCAAGAGTTTTCTCCACATTATGATTAATATTCTGATCAATTTGATAGGGATTAAATTCGTCATAATCACTAACTTGAGATGAACTAATGGAATCCAACAAAGTAAGTGAAAAATCATCATTAATTATTGTAAGATGTAAAATAAAATGATGATCAACATTGACTTTACCTGTTCCAGATTGATTTTCAAACTCAAGCGACTGATTATGATAAGATTGTTGATCTAAGACTTTCGATAAATCATAAGAGATTTCTTCAAGTCCGCTTGTTTGAATATTTCCTAATTCCCATGTATGTAATTGAGGAAATGTTTTATGGGAAGAAGGATTCATCTTTTCATTTTCTAAATGCAAATCATGATTGTATTGTATCGCATAAGATTGTGACAATGTAAAATCAAAATCATAATAATAGGAACTATGCATTGCCTCTTGATCAAAACTATCAAGATACAAAGAAAAATATGTTGAAGCATTAAGAGAATGAAATTCCTTTCGTGGATAAGAAAGATCATTACAGGAAGATTCTTCACTAAATAGTTCATCTTCAAAAGATAAATCTATGGGTGATTTGGTTTTTTCTTCTAGGATAAACTGATTAATATCCGTGACACGATCCACAGAAAAATCTGAACATAATAAGTTATCTGAGGTTTTACTATGTTCATCATAAGAATATAGATGTGGTAGAAAGTCATTGGATTCTTTAGAATAAGAAAAATCAAGAACTAATGGAGATGAGATAAAATGATCAATGATAAGATCTCCACAAGATGAATCTTGAATCTTTTCAGCCGAACTAGAAGTTTTAGATTCAATTTCTTTTGTTTCTAAAATAGAAGTAGAAACATGACAATTTTCGTCATAAACTTCTTTCTTTTTTAACGAAGATATGGACATATCATAATTTGAAATATCATGTTCTTCAAAATCCACATCCGTCAAAGTGAAAAACGTTGTCAAACAAGATTGGTTTTCTTCCACTTCTAAATTTTCAGAATTTTCATGAAGAACTAAATCAAACTGTGAATGATCATTATATAAAAATTCAGATTGATTAGCTTCTAAATCTTGTTCATTTGAAAGAATCAAATGATGAAACCATTCACCTAAACAAGGAATATCTTTCAAAGGAAACCTATAACAAAGATGAATACATCTATCAATGAAGTGTTCCACTGATTCATCTTTGTCTTTCCTTAAATTTATTAATTCAGTGCACAAACTAATGAAATCATAATTCCCAAAAGAAACTAAGAATGCACTAATTAAATGCTCGAAAGAATGAATAGAAGCTATCGGCAAGGTTTCACACCATTTCTTGATTCGTCCTTCAAAAGTAAGAGTCAAGCATATGCACAGGACATCTTTATCAGTAATCTCATGGAAGGTACATTGATCAAGAAAATGTAAAACATGTTCATATGCAGATATTACTTCCTCACCATTAAACTTGTTTTCAGTTAAGAGATCAACTATACTTTCTGGAGTATCAACCATAATTTTTCGAGAAAAACATCTCCAACGAGAAAAACATCTCCAAATCGAAACCGAAGCCATTAATCAATACTATAGCTCCAGTAGACTAACTTGTCATCTACTGGCCCTCCTTCTAGCGCCAATGTTGATGGGCATATGTGACTATGCACGTAACGGGGAAGACAACCCAGACCGGGATCCTTAGAGCAGGTTCCAAGCTGTTTGGGATGGTTGTTTCCGACAGGTTTAAAGGCTCTGTTAGCCTGAAAGTCCAAAACTAAAACGAAGCTATTGTTAAATCTATTAAATACCTACAAATATACACAACAAAATTGTTAACAAATGTACAAAATTAAACTAGTTAATCTAATTAGTAATGAATTATTAATATAATTAATAATAGTCTATGAACTAAATCTATGCAATTAATCTTAACTTATAATATAATAATCACAAAATTAATCAAATATTAATATGTTAAAATAATTACAAAATTGTATTATTAACAAATATACAAAAATCAAAGACTAATCTCACAGCAATATAAATATTAAATTCGGATTTAATGAATTGTTACTAACATAATGAGAAGAAAAGAAACTGTGTTATTTTGCTGTAAGTTTAACCCTGAATGTGATTCACTGGCTGTTTTCCATAAAATAATTTAAAGAAACAGCATATTAATCTATCGTGATCAAAAGTGAAAAGAATATTAAACCTGGAATTGAATTATGCTGATAGGAATACTGCATGAATATACTTGATAATATTTAAAGAAATTTAAACATTAACAAAACCATACAGTAATCATTACATATTATATAAATAATGATATCATTCATTAATTAAACAACATAACATATCAGCAAGATCAAAAACATTAAAAATTGATAATCGTACAAGACATATATATTTGCAAAATTCTTTAGAGAATTATAATAAACATAGATAAAATAGAAAAGAAATGACAAGACTGATAAATATCAAAACTATATGCCCAGTATACAAACTAAAAACATATATTAAAAATATCACCAGTTTAACATATCGTAGCTGAAGACAAATAGCTGTCTAAAATTGCAGATAAATCAAACCACAGTCTTGTTGTCTCCTCTCCATCAACTATCGACCTCAGGCAGAAGTATTTTCTGAGCTTACAAGAGAGAAATCTCTTCAGCGTTGGCAGCCTCCACGTCCACCCCCCTTTCAGCAAATTCCAGTCTGCTTAAATAACCAAAAACGGAATCCAAATTAGGTTTTACACAGACAAAATTTTTCCGGTCGCAACTGCAAAAATTGCGTCCAGAAAACCCCCGAAATATCCCAGAATCCATCACTTTTTGGAAAAATCCTCGTGAGTACAACTAAATGGGTCCGTTCTGAGAAAAAACCATGTCGTGGATTTTTCATATCTATCTCCATTTTCTCAAAACGTGGCCTGGAAAAACGCCTATTAATTGAGGACGCGTTTTTAATAACTGACACAGAATAAAATTCGTCTCCTGGCAATTTCCAGAATCATAACAATCTCCTTAGCATCTGCACATGAAAAACAAAAAACCTAATAAAAGAAAGAAGTGTAAACAGAATTCAATCATGAGAAAATAAATAGCTTAACTAATGATTTTTGCAGCTCTTTTGCCGTTTTCAAAATCTGCGATTTGTTTCAATATGTGCAATTAAAACATTTTAGCATCTACAGGATATTTGTTTTATCATTATTAGCAATATAATAATCCATAGATTCGCCTGACATCTCTCAAATCTCTACAATATCGGAGAATAGATAGCTGATTTAATATGAGAATCCCGTTGTGAATAAAACAAAATTCACAAACCTTTCCATTGAATTAATAGCTCCTTCAATCTTCATTGATGTGCCGTTATTCAAATAACCAATGGATAAATCAGACAATAATCTTCAATAAAAAAGAAACGTATGTTCAGTTCTAAGCCTTTATAAAATTCACATTAATTCCCAGTATTTTTGCAAATATGATAAAATTAAAATAAAGTGTTAATTATACCTAATTTTCTAGGTAAACATTTAAAAGATCAAAGAACTTTATTTATTATATTTATACAAAATAATTAAAAGATTTATTTATCTTGTATAAATGATAAAAAAATAAAAAAAAAGTCTATTAATTATAAATATACTTATTTGATCTTTATTTATTCAACACTTTTAATAATGTAGCAAAAATAATAAGATAGGCTTAGTAAAATATTTTTCAAACTCTTAATTGAATGCATGGTTTTATCTTTCAATATCCATCGTTAAATGAATCAGAATTACCAAGTTGAATAATTGAATCAAAATTACCCATTGATAAGGTGTCATCAATACCATAATCAGCCTCCCAATTTCAAAACCTTATCAACATTTATGATAACAAAATCACATAATAAAATTAAATGATAAATTTTTGGATAAGAAATCACTACTAGGTTATGACAAATTATTAACACTTATCCACTCAAAATAATAATTTTGTCAACTAATCCATAGTTTGCAAAGGTTTCTTTAAAAACATTGAATTTCATGTTTGGAATGTCACCATTTTAGTAACTTTTAATTCTTTAAGTTTGCTATATGAAATTCAAACATTTCATCAAAACAAAATACAATTTTGTTTAATGAAATAATTTTTTTTAAAGGCTGTTGGGTAGGGGCACAACAAGGGGTTAATAAGTAAATTGGTACTCTAGTAAGGTGACGATAAACTTGGTGAGAACCACTAGGTATCCAGTACAACAATCATTTCTATTTGGAACTTTATGTTTTGTGATGGTTCAACTGCAGTCATGGGACAGATGGAGGGTAGGCTATGGTTTTGGTCTCTATCAGTCACTTCAGTTTAACAATGAATTTTATTCACCAACTCATGATTTTCTATAGTCCCCCACTCTTTTCGGCGGTTAAGTGTTTGATTATGACGTTCTGATGGTGCTTGATTTTGATGGGTATGCTAACCATTTTCCTCTTTTGGCTCTTTCGGCAGTTAAGGGAATCTTAGGTATAACTTGTAAGCTGCTGAAAGCTAGGGTTTTCAATGTCTAATGAACTATTGGTACATTCACCCAAGCCACTGAAAGATGCCCTTTCATAATTCATCCAAAAACGTAGTTGATGAGCTTTTGGTGGTTAATGTCTTCATGGACTGATATGTTAAGCTGCCGAAAGCTGGAATTTTCGGTGGCTAATGAATTGTTGAAGAGTTCACCTAAGCCATTGAAGGCTCCTTTTCCAAAATTTTCAATAAAACAGAGTCAACAGGCTTTCGGTGGTTAATGTCTTCCAAGACTTATTTGTTAAGCTACCGAAAGCTGGACTTTTTGGTGGCTAATGAACTGTTGAAAAGTTTTCCTAAGCCACTGAAAGCTAAACTTTCAAATTTTTTGAAAAATAGAACACCATGCATTCCAATTTTGTTAATTACCTGAACATCTTTTGTAATATACCTTAAAATTTTCATTACTATGCAAAAAATAAATTTTCTGAATTTGACCTATTGAAGACTAAGTTATTAGGGAGATAAATTTTGGCTCCTACTCGGGGATGGAAACCTTCCTGTGAGGTCCCAAGAAGCCCAGACCAAATTCATTTCCTGAAAAAAAAATATTAAAGCTATCTTCTAGTGTTCCATTGGGCATGGAGTCATTTGTCCTTCATAATTGATCTGTTGCAACCTGTCTGTAGTCCGCTTTGCTTATTCATGAAAACAACTGAAAATGACCTAGATGCTCATGTTAAGAGCTTATTTTCCTACCTATTACTACTCCTAATTCTAATCAGTAGAGTCTTCTTATCAAGTGAAATCATGCTTCCAATGAAGCCATGTCATAAACTGACATGCTGAACTTATCCTTGATCTTGACCCAAAAAATAAATGAAACCCTAGCATGCAACAATGTAGTTTCAAAGGGTGATAGAACCATCTATCATCTGACAAAAATATTTTGATATCTATGCTGCTCATAAGTTCCAGATAGTCAGCAAGAGGGTCATAAAATCCAATAGGAAATACCTTTTTATGCTGTTAATATTTTCCTCCACGGATGTCAATGTTAAATGTGGACTGCTCAACCTTTTTCTGATAAAAATGCGAGCTCAACAGCTGATTTGAATCTTTCTTATCCCCTTCACATAATATGAATTCATCATGATGATATGCTTGCTTATCACAGCTAACAATTTCCTCTTCCACAATAATATCTTTGTAGGATATATCAAAACTAAAAATATCTTTATTGGACTTTTGAGTAGCCGATTCGTAATAAGAATCTAGTTCCTTGTCATAATTTGAAGCAACATATTCATAAGGAGAAGGAAGATCTTCCTAATGTTATATTTGGAGATTAAACAGCCCCTGAAAATCTTGTTCCTCATGGTTACTGCAACTTCCCTTGATCTGCAAATTTGGAAACTGTGAGCTAGCCTTACTGATTTCAATGGTCATTTGACCAGCAAAAAGCTGATCATTTCCATGTGTAGTTAAATAAGTCAGTTCTTCATATTCACAACAATTAGATTTAATGATAGTAGAAAAACATTCAACTCCTTTATAATCCATTTCTAGTTCATGTTGCTTAAGCAGTGCATCATCTTGAATATTCTTGAAGGGCTGCTGCATATTGTGAGGGAGAGATCCGTCTCTATTTACCTCTTCATCATTATGATGTAATTCATATTCATCACAGCAATTACCAAATACAAGCTCATCTAAAAAATACCTTTTGCAGTTCTCAGTGAATGCTCGGTGAAAATCCGTCCATGATGAAATGCTGGAAGGAGGTAAAGAAAAATACCACTGATGTGCATCACCATACAATGAATACATGGACATCTTCATGCTACTGATCAAATAGATCCATGCATTCGTGAAATTTGAGGAGGTGTTCTACAGGATTATCATCTTTCTCCTCTTTGAAGATAGGTAGAAAATCTCCCCATTCGAACATATCAGGTACTAGATGTGGGAAACCAGGAACTGAAGAGAAGTCAATATTGTGGATTCACCACTGAATTCGTCCTTCATGGAGTCTCCAGGGGTGATATCTTCACAAGTAGCAATGCTTGAAGATTCCTCAACCCTACAATTTTCTGATTTATTTATAAACTTCTAAGAACTAGATGCTTCAGTGGAAGAAGATTGAAATGGAGGTATATTTGGTATAACAGTAGAAATACCTTTGGAAATACCTGATGTAGCTCCCCTTGCAGCTCTGGAGGTCTATCTTAGTGAAGCCCTAGATCTTCTTAGAATCTCTTCTAGATCTAAAACAGGTGTTACTGGTGGCCTTTAGGGTTTTCTCTGGTACTTGGTCATCTTGAAGCCACCTTATTCCAATGGAGTCACCAAATAGATGATTACAACTAGAATAGTGTCCAGAATTTGTCTATCATCAAATTAGGATCTATGTCATCCCCTAGGGAAGCTGAGCTTCAATCTCCTCTCCCCAGCAATGGCGCCAATTTGTTATCACTCCAAGAAACTTCTCTAGGTTGCAGCTCGAGGATGCCAGGTAACTTAAATGTTTTTATGGTTTTTATAAATGGATCAAGTCAGATGACCTAAAGGACCTCACATGCTCAAGACATGCATAAAACTCAATCAAAAGATAAGGCTTCTAACTACCAATGTTCAGAGGTTTGATAATAGGGTGAACAAATGGATAACTTACTGTGCTGGAAGATTCATATATAAAGAAATTACATATAAATGGCTAATCATAATAAGGAAAAGTACTTGCAATTCAACTCATCAACATACAAATAGGATGACAACTATTAGATATTAGATAACATGAATAAACCTAAATCAGACATTCAAGCACAAGTACAGGACATAAAATATATGGAAGGTGAACATATAATAGTAAAAGAGCTTATATTAGATGATGAATAACATGAGAAGCTTGATAATAATAAGGGTATAAAGGTCCCCGAAGCTGAACCCTTGCTTCAACATAAGTCTTAGGCTTTATAGCCTTTACAAAAATATTCAGATCCTCAAAAGTTGGATCTGATTTACTAAAAATAGATAAAATAAATGTTTTTTGCAAAATTAGGTCAAAAACCCTAATTTAAGTACTAGTCTATCTAACAATAACACTTGTTCACTCATTGAAATCTTTGATAACTACAATGATTATTAAAGTAGAGCTCTAACCTGTCATCTAATAGATAGACACTCTTGGAAAAAAATAGGCAGGGTTTGTGACCCTTTTCTCCTTGATTGTATCCTCAAAACTTGAACAGACCTCCTCCAATGGTGCTTTTCAGTAAATTTCAGCTTTATATTTCATCCTTGAGATATTTGTATTCACCAAAATTGGTTCTATGTGTCCAAATATCTTTTTGCACCGCTTTTTTCTTTCAGTGGTTAAGGAAGAAGAATCCTGGGTCTATTAGCTACCGAAAGCTTTACTTTCGGTGGCTAATGAACAGCTGTTGCATTCACCTAAGCCACTGAAAGCTCTGTTTTCTGCAAAAAAATTTATTATCCTTTAATCATCCTTTTACACTTCACTCCTAATTTTCTGGTACTCCTTCACCCTGCATGGGGTTTGGAAAAATAGCAACATCATGAGCTACGTCAGGATCTTGCAAGCTTGTTGTTGCCTCTGCTAGGGTTTCTAGTGCAAGATGAGCTTAAGGGCTAGGGTTTGAGTTTTTATTCTACAACCTCATCATCCTGATCATTCTGTAAAGTCTAGTGTTGTCCCTCATTAGCCTCAGATTCCTTCTTTTCAGTAGGACATACATCTGTCTCATTTCTAGCAGAGAATTGTGTAACTTAGCATTATTCTTGCTTAATATTGCATTATTTCTTTTTACCTCTCTGTCTAAGATATCCATTTCATGTATTTTCCCTAATAGCTAGTTGATCCTATGAGACCTAGTTTTTCTTGAGGAAGTCTCTACTATTGGCTCATCCTGATCTTCCCTTGGTTTTGGTGAGGGAAACTCTTCATATTATGCCACCACCTACTCTGTTAGGTCATCTTTCGCCCTAAAAATTTGGCCAAACTACTAAACACTGGGGCTCAGAGATGGATTTGGTCCTTCAAATATGTAACACCTATGTATAAAAAGAAAGAGGTTTTTGTATATTGTTTTGTTTTGAGCAAAAAAATTTCTCATTTTTTTGAAAATCATCTTCATTTTCCCGAGATCTGTATTTCAAAAACATGTGTAAAACAGGGAAATTCTGAGATCCAAAAATTAGGGCTAAGAGATGGATTCAATTCTACCAATATAAAATACCTGTAGGAAAAATGAGAGAGGTTATTGTTCTCTGACATGTTAGGAACAAAACAATTCAATCGTTTTGCAAAATGATTCTCCAGTCACTCAGAATAATTATTTTAAAAATACGACTTTTCGTAATAAAACACCAATTTCGATGGCTTGGAGCGCCCTGAAATTTTGGTCTTAGCTGCCAAAAGTTTGCTTTTGATGGCTTAGAGAAAGTTTTCAAACCATTATTAGCCACGGAAACCTGTGTTTTGAGTTTTTTGAGCAGGTCCTCCTCCCTACGCCTGCAAAATTGAAATTCAAACCCTAGGGAAGGATACTATAATGCTGGATCCAGAGAGGGCTAGGCTCAGTGAGAATGCATGCAGAAAAACATGGAGTGGACTGAGGATATGGTGCTGATTTTGAGGGGTTAATCAGTCGATTGGTACTCAATTAAGGTGACGGTAAACTCTGGTGAGAACCACGAGGTAGCTAGTACAACAATAATTTCTATTTGGAACTTGATGTTTCGTGATGGTTCAAGTGCAATCATGGGATATATAGAGGGTAGGCTAGGGTTTTGGTCTCTATCAGTCACTTCAGTTTAACAATGAGTTTTATTCACCAACTCATTATTTTCTATATTCCCCCAGTCTTTTCGGCGGTTAAGTGTTTGATCATGACATTCTGACGGTGCTTGATTTCGATGGGTATGCTAACCGTTTTCCTCTTTTGGCACTTTCGGCAGTTAAGGGAATCTTAGGTCTAAATTGTAAGCTGCCAAAAGCTAGGATTTTCGATGGCTATTGAGTTGTTGGTACATTCGTCTAAGCCACTAAAAGCTGCCCTTTCATAATTCATCTGAAAATGTAGTTTATGAGCTTTCGGTGGTTAATGTCTTCCTGGACTGATTTGTTAAGCTGCAGAAAGCTGGGATTTTCGATGGCTAATGAACTGTTGAAGAGTTCTCCTAAGCCACAAAAAGCTCCTTTTCCAAAATTTTCAATAAAACAGAGTCAATAGGCTTTTGGTGGTTAATGTCTTCCCGGATTGATTTGTTAAGCTGCCGAAAGATAGGCTTTTCGGTGGCTAATGAACTGTTGAAAAGTTCTCCTAAGCCACTGAAAGCTAACTTTCAAATTTCTTGGAAAACAGAACACCATGCATTCCAATTTTGTTAATCACCCGAACATCTTTCGTAATATACCTTTAAATTTTCAGAACTATGCAAAAAAATAAATTTTCTGAATTTGACCTATTGAAGACTAATTTATTAGGGAGATAACACATGGCACACAAGTCAAGAGTATGAACCAAAAAAGATAAAACATTTCAAATAACTGAAATTTATGGTTTCAACAAGTGAAAAAGGACAACTAAAAACCAGAGAAGAATAACCTTCAAAATACTTTTGAGTGTCCAGTCATAAAATGAATGAATAAAGTTAATACAGAAAAAGAGAAAAGTCACATTTTTGTACAAATAATGCAATTGTATAGAAATGACGACAATCAATCAGTCAACTGCTTTATGGAAAGCACTATAGTTAATCAACTCTTGTGACTGACTATAATTAATGAAAATATATAATTTATATTGTCAACCGTCTCTGTTTTATAGAGAAGGTGGTTACATACAACTTCTAATGAGGCAACTGATCCATTTCATCTGGGAGAAGTCACAACTTTTAGATTGGAGTTGTCTGTTTAGATTTCAGTTTTGATTGGTATTTTAGGAAAAAATTTAGATTTGATTGAGTTCAGAGAAAAAAGAGTCCATGCTAGCTCTCCATGCCTATGTATGGAGGCATAATATGTATGCTCATGCTTTGGCTCTAATTCTTATTGTGTTCTATATTTTTCAATGTTCGGTAATGAAATATGAGATGGATTTTCAATAATAATAATAAAAATAAAACTACCACACCCCACCAAGTTTCATACCCCCAAAGACATGTTCACCCCTCATCAACCTTCTCACTTGCATAAGAAGGTAGTTTCAAGCAGTTAGGACAAGGTGAAAATACTTGGTAAATTTGGCAGAGTAGATACCTTAGGTCACAACATCTTATCTGAAAGGTAACCTCCATGAGTTGTGAGACGTATCTGCTTCATTGTAATATGATATGTACCATGTTGGAAGGTGTTGTTTGCATGTGTTTACCAGATTTACCCATCAAAATAATTAGTAATCATGTTTTCTTTGGAGCACAAAGGACTGGACCAAGCACAAGTACTAAGTTTCAATAGAAAATATGGTTAGAGACTCGTGATGTCCTTCAAGCCTTCCCTACCTGGAAGCCCTCTCGTTCTTTCCAACCTTTGCCTCAGTTTCAAATATGTAGTACCTCAGGGAAGAAACCATGAGGTTCATTAAGCTTGAGACATTATATTAGTTATTAGTTAGTTCCTATGTTACCAGATCCAACCATGAAGAATATTCCTTGGAGAAGGAAATGGATTTTGAACTTATGATTTGAATCATGTGGCGAGTGAAATGAAATTTTTGGAAATTGAAACCAATCCTACAATTTTGAAAAGGGAAGAAAACTTCTAGTGATTTTTTGACCCACTAATCTCTAAAAAAATATTGTTTTTAATGAATTTTTTCCAAAACCCTAAACTTCTAAAGGTTAAATCCCTAATCCCCATTCATATTCAAGGTATGATCAATACTTATGTCAAGATATTCTGTCAAGATTTGATATGTCAAGGTATTCTCTCAAGGTGTTTGATATATCATTATGGACATGGTCTTATGTCAATATCTGATCTATCCTCACTTCACCCACACTATTACTTAGTTCTGTCTAGCCTTCAAGAAAACCACTTGAGTTATTATTGATACAGTCATGTGGATGTGGCTCACAAAAACGTTTTTATGACGGGCTTCATGTTCATGCTGAAATGATATTTAAAATTATCAATCATCAATGATGGTTTGAACTTATCAAATTATTAGGTGCGTGCATGGCTATTAGTAATATGCATGAGAACTCTCTCTTTGTAACCTGTAGGTCTACTCTTGTGATTCTTGAATTATTTTGATTGTCAAAGATGTTTTTTATTTATTTATTATAAAAGTATTTCTATACCCTTTTGTATTTGTTGTTTCCCTACTGCATGTGAATCTTGGCTTTTCAAAAATCTAGTGGCCATATCCATATATGTATTTGTATCCAAATCCTAGTAACTTAGGTTACTTCTAAGTGTATTGGAAACTTGTGTGGTTGTAATGCAAGAAAATTTGTGTTATTTACAAAATGATATCTCCAATGTGACTTGTGTATTGGAGCTATAAATTTTGGCCACTTTATAAGGTATATTATATGTATTATTGTGAATCCTTTCTTTGGTATATAGATGGTGAATTCATTCCCACATTTAGGTTATTGATTTATATACAAAAACATAGCCTATTGAACATATTTGTCTACCTGCATAGCCTATTGAACATATTTTATACCCTCTCACTTATGCTCACTTTGAAACATAGTTTTCTTTCATTTTGAAATACTTGTTCAGTTTGGGGGCACCAAAAGTGAAATTCTCTACTTGCAGTTTATACAAAAACCGTTTTCAAACTTTGAAAAAGGGTATCCTTTTGAAAGATCCATTTTCAAAATCAAAAGGTATCCTTGAATGCAAGTAATAGCTCATCAAGAAAGTAAAATGTGTACATTTACCTATTTGTGCAATTAAGAATCAATCATTATAATATGATAAGAGATCTTATCTACTACCCGAAACTCTTTTTCTAGAAAATATTGGATTTGAATGCAACTTTTTTTTTCCAGGAAAAAAACATACTTTCTATTCATTGAAAAGAAAATACATTCGTCAGGTGCTATCAGCACAGATCAGAAAATGAGCTTCTTTGCTCCTTAAAAAAACAGCATGTTTTTTGTTTTGGTATTAACTAGCAACAAGCTTCTTTCAATCTGTATCAAAAACAAAAAATCCAAAACAAGAAGGATATATTAAAAGGTCTTGTTCCTGGATGATGTTAAAACCCCCCTTCTATATTCCTCTATACAGAGTGTCCCTAGATCCATTATCATAACTTGTTTTGATAGTTGATATGATAAATTATTAAGCTCTCTCTATATATGTTCAAAGCAAATCCAATGAAATATTCCAATTATTCATGTAATTCACAGTTCATGGACCAGGTTATAGTCTTTTAAGCAATGTCTTTGTATTCCCAAGTGATTTTATTGCTGGTGGGTTATGCTCAAAATGGATTCCACGGTCTCCTTTTGTTGAGCTCCCTTCTACAAAATAGTTTCATGAAAGTATTATTTTTCATAGGTGATGTTGCCGAGACAATGATTTTTCAACTCGATAGCACCAGATGGACTTGCGGGTGACAGAAGGGAAGTTGTTTCTACCTCAGGTTTTCCTTTCAGTACACAACATGTATGGAAAGTTATCAAAGAAAATAAAGACCTTGACTTTCCTGCTCATAAGGTTTGCACTATTATTCTATGGTTTTCTTGTTGGCATGCTTGATGAATTTCAATAAGTTACTTTTAGGGTTCAAAATTTTGTGGAACAATTACAATGTCTTAAATGTATGTTCCACTTCCAATACAGGTTATGGTCACAACTGTTCATTGTGAAGAGATTGCTAATGAAAATTTTGCTAAATTGGCATTTGATGAGGTAATTGGTCACAATGTGGAAATGATCTTGCAGTCTCATGCAGGAGTAAAATCAGAAAATGTACAAAAGTCCTTTTTAAGGAAAGTTTCAAGACCACACTTTCTGTTTAGGTTGAAATATTTTATTTACTGTTGATGGATAATACTTGTTAAGCATTATTGGGAAATTGTTGCAGAGTAAGTCCGGCTTCAACAATATGAAGATCTGGTAAACTTCCTTCTACCTGCCAATCAATTAGAACTTTTGTTGCTATGTGTTAGCACTCTATTTGCAACAGTCGAGTTATGGGATTGGAAGAATTCGAAAAGGGTCATGTTCAATGAAGAATTATACAAACACCCCTCAAGTTATCCAATCAAAAGTTTCCATCGGTTAGGATTGTTAGATGAAGAAGAGACCTCGATCTATGGTGGTAGATCCTTCCAAAGGTCAAGACATGCAGCAACGAAAATGAGGTAAAGAGGTGTCGTAGATCAACGATCCAGAATCACAACAGAAAAGATCGACGATAGAGCGTGGTTCCACAAGCCAAAATATTCAAGGAAATATTTAAGTTTGGTATTTTTTGTTATAGCTCAAAATGACACATCTCTACCCATGACCACTTTCCCATGATTTCGTTGCATGTCGACACTTCATGAAAATCACTGAAAAAAAAACCTAAATTTGAGGAACCATATCTTGAGTTTTGCAACTCCGTTTGACCTGATATCTACACCATTGGAAAGATACTTCTGTTAGCTAAAACTTTCTAGAAGACACCAAAGTCTGAAAATGCACAAAAATACCCTAAAAATGAGTTTTTGTTTATGTGTATGTGAGTTTCCTTAAGGAAACTCGTACGCGACTTTCTCTATATAATACCCGCGTACGCCTCCAAAAAATGTCAAAAATATATATTTTGAAATTTGGGTAATTTGGGTAGTTTGGGTAGTTTTTCAACTGACTCCTTCAGTTGTAACTACTTTGTCTTCGACCCTAACTCTTCACTAAGAATATAAATAGAGGTAGGGAGGTCCATGAGAGGAGACTTGAATATTTTCATTGTTATGCTGGAGGATTTGGAGCTCTCTTTTCCCAGACCTTTTCCCTAGAATATTTCTCCTTGTGTTGCAGAGCTTGGAGGCTCAGTTCTTTGGAGAAGAGAAGTAGCAGAACCAGATCAAGGTTTCATGAGGTGCCGAACTTGGAGAGAAGGTATATTTGTACTTGTTTTCAAGATTAATAAAGATGTGATGTCCTTCTTCTTCCCAAATCATTGTTGAATGTGTGATTGAATTTATATTTATGATCAGACATCTATGTTAATCAGAATAGTTTCTCATATTGCTTTGATTACCATTTCTTTATATGTGGTCATATTGGTTTGAGGAAGGTATAATTCGTTTTGCAGGTCTCTTGGAGCGAGAGGAGCGAGAGGAGCAAGAAGAGGATTGAAGAGCTGCTTGGATCAACCTTCGTTTTTCAAGGTATGAACCATTTTGATATTTTAAACTTGCTTATATATGCTTGCTGATCATTATACATCCACCTTTCAACCCCAGTACGTTGATGGCCTCTTAAACCATAGCCATAGGATACTTTCCTTTACAACAGAACTGGCGACTCCGCTGGGGAAAGCCTTTTCTATTTGGGGTTTATTTGTATTTCTTTCATTCTTTTGCGAGGTTTCATGTCTTTCTTGCCACTTAGGAACACTTTATTAGTCTAATAGAACATATCCCCTTCCTTCCTAAGGTAGTTTTTAACCTTTTTTGGGATTTTTTCCACCCATACGTGAGTTGTAGACTGAACAGTTGCGTGTCTGGTTTGGTACAAGTGACTTTCTATACTGTCAACCTGCGTACGATACGTGACTTGTCAGTAGTACAACCTGCATGTGCCCCTCAAATAGTGTTTTTTCTCATTTTTGTGGTTTTTTTCTGCTGTTGTGGGCTGTTTGGTAGGTATTTTGGGGTCCTTTGTAGGTGCATGAATCTAAGGAGTTAGTGTCATCCCTTTTGGTTGTTCTTTATCTATGTGGTAAGTCTTTTTGTAGCATTTGGGTTTTCTCTTTGCTCTTTCCCCTTACCCCCTTTGCTTGGTTTGATTTTTGGCTTATGTTTCTGGTCAGCCTCTGTTAGTGATCTTTGTCTAAACTTAGAAGCTTATTGGTCTTTGTTTCCTTCTTATTTTGTTGGTTAACTTCACCTTGCCAAAATAGTTGACTTGTCTCTTATGCAAGCTTTCCTTCCAAGTAGGGTTTATATTGACTTTAGGGAATTCTAGAGTCTGCTTAGTGATTGTATAGCAGAGTTCCTTTCGCTTTGTTCTTGTCATCTACATACTTTTGTTTGTAGGTATTGTTTCTTTTGCATTTATAAAAGAAAAATAAAAAGAACATATAGTGTTTTAATATGCATGCAGATTAGGGTTTTGTCTTTAATACACTACATATCATTATTTTTGAAAAAAATAAAAAAAGAATTTGTTCTTTTGTGGCTTTCAATTTTCTATTTGGAAAAAGAAAGAGAATAGTTTTTGCCTTTTTGCATTTAATTTCTCTGTGCTTGGTCATTTTGTTTCAACTTTGAGTCAAAACACCACATAAGTTTCACGCTATTTACCCTCTGGCTAAAAACAACCCTTAAAATAAACAATATAATTTAAAAATCATTAGTAAGTTTTATTTTATAGGGTCATACACCAACTAGCTTAGACTAGACTTGTGGATTAGGGATTTTTAACTCTCCACAAGTATTAAATTTGAGATGTAGTTGGAAAATCACTAGGTAAATCCTCTTCTATGTTGATTGTATCTGGAAATCTCCTCTCAAATGGGAGTTAAGCATGAGGCTGCATGGAGACTTGGACTGAGGAGATAACCCTCTGATTCCTTGTCAAAGCGTAGACCAAGGTTTTTGCGCATCTGGGGATTCTGTCTTAGATAGGGTTTCAGGATTTGCTACCCTGCCCATGCATATGAACCAGGCTTGCGACTGTCCCCCCAGAATATCATTATAGTTAAGGTAGCCTTTAGTCTCTTTGACATCTACGGTTCATACACAGGTACACTAGAAGGCTATTTCTGGTTGATCTTGGACGAGCTTGGAAGGTAACCCCGGTAGAAGGTGTGGGAGGGTGGTTGGGTGATTCCTTCACTTGTGCCTAAGAACATCTACAGGGACGCCAAGTAACTGTCTATCAACTTTCTTCTGGAAATCATATCTTATAGTTGTTTGTCTATTTGACTTTAGGAATTTTTAGTGAGTGTTGTGTGGTTTGTCTGTACTTATCTTGCCTTCAGGTGTGTGCTTTGTACTTTTGGTTTCCTATCGACCTCAAAATTTGTCTTATTGTTTAAAACTATGGTTAACACTCCTTTGAACACCAACCAAGATATCCCTATGCTGGGAACTCCTGGTACTATTCCTCTCATGGGGAATGTTGGTGTTCCCTTGATGGCCACTTTGAATCTACCTGGATTCACCCTAGGGATATCGGTGTGGTTATTTTATAGTCTAACTGTCTGGAATGCTACTGATGCTTCTCAAGTAAGCTCCTTATATCAAGGGCATGAAAACACTACTTTNCTACCTCATGCAGTGAAAGTACTGATACTAGTAACCGACAGTCTAAAAGGAGTAAAAGAAGGAGGAATAGGAAGAAGGCACATAAGCAAGGGGGAACCCTTTCAACCTCTGCAAGTCAAGTTGAACCTCACCACCTAGCATATGTAGTTCATGTTGGGGGCACCTATCCAACCTATGTAGGTCATGTTGGATCTAAGCACTTAACCTCTACAAGTCAAGTTTATATTCACCATCCAGCCTTTGTTCATCATGTTGGTGGGATCCTTCCAACCTTTCTAGGTCATGTTGGATCCAGTCACTCAGCCTCTGTAGTTCATGCTGAGACCACCTATTCAACCTCTAATGTTCAATCTGAACCTCCCCATCCAACCTCTGCAAGTCATGTTGGATCCATCCACCTAGCCTCTGTAGTTCATGCTGGGGGAACACACTCAATTGATGTAAAGCATGTTGATCCTAACCATTCAGCCTCTATTGTTCATGCTGGTGGTGCCCATCCAACCTCTTTACGTCATGCTGGAGGTAGTCTTTCAGCCTCTGTGGTTCATGCTGGAGACAATTCGTCAGCCACTGTGAGTCATGTTGACACTATTGAAAAGACTACCCATTCAAAACACAAGCCCAAGTTTCCTTGTAAGATTTGTGAGGGAGACCACCTTGCTTATAAATGCCCTTCCATTGCAGAGGTGCAAAGAGTTTGGTTCCAAGGTCATCCCATTTTTGAACATCCTGAAGTCTCTCAACAACCACCCTCTCTTAGTCAGGTTGGACCCAGTCACCCAGCCTTTGTAGTTCATGCCGGGGAAAAACTCTCAACCTCTGTAGGTCATGCTAAGAAAAAATAGCCAGCCACTGCTAGTCATGTTGACACCGTTGAGAAAACTGGTCGTTCGAAGTGCAAACTTAAGTTCCCTTGTAAGCTATGCGAGGGAGATCATCTTACTCACCAATGCCCTGCTATCGTAGAGGTGCGAAGAGTGTGGTCCAAGACTCAATATTTTCCTTCTCCTGAACAACCTATAGTTTCTCAACAACCTGCTCAACATTTGGTTGATCTTGTGGTCAAACCAATATCATCTTTCGTCGATCCCACTCTTCTTTCGGAGAGTGATCCTGATGTGATTGAACCAATGTCAACTTTGGTCAATCCAACTCTCCCTTCGGAGAGTGACTTTCATGAAGCGGTTGAATCGAATTCATTGTCAATCAATCCCACTCTTCCTTTGGCGAGTGAAGTGTCTGCTAGTCACATTTTCTTCACTGACAGTTCATAACTTACTAAACAAGGGGGCATTGAACTCATTTCGGATGAACCCCCAGGAAGCTCTTGGATTGCTTCCTTTGATTGGGATAGCCTAGTTGAGCCACGCCTTCCTTTTGATGCACCTTTCCAGATAAAGGTCAAAGTTGAACAGTACATGATTGCTCGTTGTATTGTTGATGAAGGAGCCTCAGTTAGTATTTTGTTTGCTTGTGCTTGGCGAGGCCTAGGATCTCCTAGCCTTGTGTCGACATCTAGTCAGTTACTAGTGTTTGATAGAAGAACTAGTATAGACTTGCAAATTATTTCTCAAACACCTGTTACTTTGGGTGGGAATACCATCTTAGTTGACTTCATGGTGATAGAAGACCCCTTGGACTTCAATATTCTCCTTAGACATGATTATGTCTATGCTATGCAAGCTATGGTGTCAAAATTCTTTCATGTGATGTACTTTAATCATGGCGAAGAAATTGTCACTATCGATCAGTTGTATTTTCTTGATCTGTCTCCTAACCCAACTAGAGACCAGGTTTTTCCTTTATTGATTCCAAGTGTTTCTATAGACACTATCCCGCCACAGGTGAGCTATGTGGCCTCATGTCCTTTGTGTTCAATTGTTACTGAGAAGCAACCTCTATTTTCATGCTTTCCTTCTTGAGACTTGGTCCTAGAAGTTGAACAGGTGATTCATCCTATATAGACTATGGAGCCCTCTCTCCACTCTGTCAATCCATTTGAAAGTTTAGACATGTGTCTTATCTTGGATGATCTCCTTCCTTCGGATGAAGTCTTCCTAGAGTCTTTGATACAATCTGATATTCTATTGGATGTTGGTTCAGTTGTGACTAATTCTAACCTTGATTTTCCTAGTAAGCTTGACCTTTCTTATTATGTTGGTCTTGATAAATCTTTTGACTCTTCCTTTGAACAGCAAGTTAGTGATCCTGATGAGTTTGATTTTTCTTATGAGTTTTTCAACTCCTGTGATATTGAGTTTGTTCCTGCAAACTCTACCTCCCTTGTTGATCTTTGCTTTTATTTTGAGGTTAATCTTACTAATTATAAATCCTTAAGCCTTGGTGCTATAGAATCTTCTTCGATCGATTCTGTCTTGACTTTACCTTTTATAGAAGATAGAAAAGTCGCATGTGTTTCTGCCAAAGTGACATGCATTGGATATTTTCTTCTGAATGTGATCCTGATGTTGTTATTTATTGGAGATAGGATTCTTAGTTGGATTCACAAATGTTTAATATCCTTGTCTTATTGTTCAAGCTGTAACTGCATTTGCATATTCCCTGCTCACGCTTATGAGCCTGATGGCGGCTTCCATGCTTTTAGCTCATTGTATAAGCCCTCATTTTTGCTCTCATCATCGCTAATCCTTGTATCATTTTGCCTTTGCAACTTGACACCTTTTACCCTGAGGCGATGTTCCCCGAGTGTCTTTACCTTGCTCTTATTCCTTACATTATGCATAGGTTTTTTCCTCGCTCTTGGAACTAGTTTTTTTTGCCCTTGACACTCGTCTCCTCACATTTAGAGTGTTCTTTCTGCTCTCCTTTGAGCTCGTTAAAAATAGTAAGGAGGCCACGAGTTGAATTTTTCGAACTCGTTAAAAATTCACGAGAAAGATATTGAGTTTCTTTAGGCCCAGGTCTGACTCCTCAAAGTAGACTTGACTACCGAGTAAACTTGTCCGTTCAGGCTCATTAAGAATATGTGAGTGGGCATCCACATTAGTGGTAGGTTATCGCTTTCTCGGACCATGTGGAATAATATGAGAAAGGAACACTCTCTTTTCTTCAGGATTGAGAAAAGTATTCTCAGGAATAGGTTTATCACTTTTCCGGACCTGAGGAACTAAACTTAAGGAAAAGGAACCCCCAGTATGAGCTTATTTTTCTCTTTTTCATGCTCTGGACCAAAACATGAAAAAGATTCCAAGTCTACTTTATGTCTTTGTCATGCTCATTAAACCCTAAAGAACAAAGCATCGAGTTTATTATTGTAAGCCCCATTTCTCGTAATCAAATGGATCTTTCTGAGTGATGTTGCCTTCCTTCACACTCATAAAACTTAGGCTATACGCTGCTTTTGCAGGAGCATTGGGTAGGTGGTAATTTAACCTTTTTGGGACCTCCCTGACTAAATACGAAAAAGGTGCATCTTACTTCTTCGAAAGCTAAGAGAGTTCTTATGTGGTTTGTTTTATACTTTTCTGGCCTCAAGAGACTAAATTGTACGAAAAAGCACCCCCCTAGAGTCTTCTTTGGATTTTTCAGACTCTCTAAACTATGAAAACACCATCGAGCATGTACTAGTTCAGGCTCGTAAAATCCATGAATCAGTGCTTTATCAAGCATTCTTCTGTATTTTCTTCAAGCTTGCAAAAAATGAAGATGGTCCCAAGTTTACTTTCTTGGACTCGTTAAACCGTTACAAGAAAGAGGGGAAGGGAAGTTCATTCACATGTTTTTTACATCATGGCAGCAAATCTTGTTTCCTTAAACAAATTATAGGTTTTGAGTCCATCAACAGTTGGGTCCTAGTATTTTGACCTTATCCTGATTTTAGAGTTTCTTACTCCTCTAGTTGGTCTCTTTTCCAATTATATGGGGAATCTGTCAATGTCTCCTACATTGCAGATTTGTTTCATTGGTCCTTTCGTGTCAAAATATGCCTAAGTCACTTTTTGTGTTGTGTTCATTGTTCAAGGATTGAACCTTCGTTGGCCATTCTGCAGTTACCTAAACCTTTTGTGTCGTCCATTCCCTGGTATCAGTTCATTACATCATGTCTTCAGTGGTTCTTGTCATGAAATTCAGTACCAATTCCATATCAAATTAGTATTTGAGTTACCTCATGTTGGATGATGAATGATGCCTTAATTCCTTCCTTCTAAAAGATCTCTTCCTATAGAATGCAACACATCTTTCTCTGGGAATGAGATTTAGAGTTTTATGACAGTACCTTGGGGATTGTAGTCATCAGTGGCAATTTCCCTCGCTATTGGGTAGTGGGAATACCTTAATGTCTCCTACTCAATGGATTCTTCAAGTGTTCGACTTCAAGTCCTTGTATTCACACTTGTTAGAATATACTAGGTACCTTGGGGACCATTTTCATTAATGGTGGTTTCCGTTGCGTTTGTCAACGGTTCTCATTATTGACTGGTAATCAAACAGTTTCCTCCATGTTCGACTTCAGCTCCTTTATTCACATGGTTAGGGTTCATACCTTTTTTTGGCGGTTTGGATTGAAGACCTTGGGCCAATAGTAGTATCATCATTTTGATACTTCCCAAGTTGTGCAAGACCTTGTTACATTTCATATGAAATTTTGCTGAGACATAGATCCACCTTGATTTTTTGTGGCTATGATCGATTGTTGAGCATGGATCCACCTTGTTCATTTGTGGCCATGACTCCTTTATATTTGATATGGCGCCTTTTTGCATATTGAGCGACCATGATAGTTTTATCAGTTATACATATGTTGGATCCACTTGTGTATTTATGGTGATGTTTTGTATATGGACTTGTATGTCCCAGAGATCAGTTTTGTCTGACATTTATCTCTCTTTCAGGTACCTTTGTTCTGGCCTTTTGATCTTGGAGTCTCTGCTCTCTCCATACTCAGCTGTTTCCTTTATAATGTATTTTAGCTATCATCTTCCTCTCTAACCTCATACATTAGGGGGCATATGTTATAGCTCAAAATGACACATCTCTACCTGTGACCACTTTCCCATGATTCCGTCGCATGTCGACACTTCATGAAAGTCACTGAAAAAACACCTAAATTGGAGGACCCATATCTTGAGTTTTGTAACTCCGTTTGACCTCATCTCTACACCGTTGGAAATATATTTTTGTTAGATAAAAATTTCTAGAAGACACAAAAGTCTGAAAATACCCAAAAATACCTTAAAAATGAGTTTTTTGATGTGTACATGAGTTTTTTTAAGGAAACCCGCATACGTACACGACTTTCTCTATATAATACCCACATACGCCTCCAAAAAATGTAAAAAATATATATTTTGAAATTCAGGTAATTTGGGTAGTTTTGGTAGTTATGCAACTGACTCCTTCAGTTGTAACTACTTTGTCTTAGACCCTAAATCTTCATTAAGCATATAAATAAAGGTAGGGAGGTCCATGAGAGGAGACTTGAATCTTTGCATTGTTATGCTGGAGGATTTGGAGCTCTCTTTGTCCACACCTTTGCCCTAGAAGCTTTCTGCTTGTGTTGCAAAGCTTGGAGGTTGAGTTCTTTGGAGAAGAGAAGCAGCAGAACCAGATCAAGGTTTCGTGAGGTGTCGAACTTAGAGAGAAGGTATATTTGTACTTGTTTTCAAGATTAATAAAGATGTGATGTCCTTCTTATTCCCAAATCATTGTTCAATGTGTGATTGAATTTATATTTATGATCAGATGTTTATGTTAATCAGAATAGTTTATCATATTGCTTTGATTATCATTTCTTTATATGTGGTCATATTGGTTTGGGGAAGGTATAATTCATTTTGCAGGTCTCTTGGAGCAAGAGGAGCAAGAGGAGCAAGAAGAGGATTGAAGGGATGCTTGGATCAAGCTTTGTTTTTCAAGGTATGAACCATTCTAATCTTTGAAACTTGCTTATATATGCTTGCTGAACATTATACATCCACCTTTAAACCCTAGTACGTTGATGGCCTCTTAAACCCTAGCCATAGGATACTTTCCTTTACAACATTCATGAAGCGTGTTAAAGGGGACAAGCAATGAAAGGCCGAGATCAAGGTACAGCTTGATCGATGGCCTGAGGAGATTTCACAGGGAAAAAATGCACAAAATAAGGAGATTTTATAAATCATGAAATGAATTAAAAGACGAAGGCATATGATGGCGGAGATAAGAGTATGAGCAAATCTACGGCCATAGATGATTTCACGTTCTGAACTAACACAGATAAAGTCGCGATTCCAAATTGCAAAAAGTGGTACTAGATGCAAAGATCAACGGTCACGACAAAGGCAGTGATAGATCTACGGTCGTGGTTCATTTCACGATTTAAACTAGTGTAGACGGGGTCAGGATCTCAATTCATGAAAAAGTGGCTGGACCGCTCCGATCGGATGGTTCTGATGAAGGATGATCATGGATCGACAGACTGCAAGACTACATGAGGAACGCCAGCAGGGACAAAATATCTCGATGAAATTGGCATAGAGAGGATAGCCTCACATATGAGCTGACAAATAATCATGCCCCTCAACACCAATTATGATAGGCCTGGGGAAAAGAGCGTGTCCAGGCGTCCCGGCTCCACAGGCCTTCCCGGCTCCATAGTCCTGGCACGTGGGTTGCGTAGAAAAACACCAGGGAAGCACGAATTTTAGGTTTTTTGAAGTGACGTATCTGGCTTCTACACGAAGCAAAGAGATGCATTGAGCTGAATCCACTCAAATGCCCCATCACTATAAGTGAAAGGGAAAGAAAGGTAAGATCCAAATGCCTTAAACTAGGTGGAAAACCATGCAGGAAAGCTCTTAAAGTCTTATTCATGGCCGATAAGATAACTAAACATCAGAGGAGATGACTCGAATGGATTTTCCATGAGAGGGGAATATCCTCGCCCAGGTGTCACCCATGTTATTGTTATGATGACCAGTATTCAAGTGTACATCCATCTTCAAGTCGATCTGACTCGCCCTATATAATTCCACCTTCCGAAGCTATTGAAACATGAAAATGGGTAAGCAGTGAGAGATAGACTAGAACCCCTAGCTGCATGGCATGTAAGAGAACCCTCCTCATCAGAGTTAAAGAGCTATACAAGATTGATAATCCACTATAGAGGATTATCATCATCAAATGCATGGCCACCTCTTTTTCAGTCCCCTCCTATAATAGTGTTACCAGACGGAAAAGGAGCTGGGAAGATGGCTGAGCACCGGAGCACGGGTTTTCTTGTCAACCTTTGAGCACCATGGTTTAAAGAAGGTAGGCGAGTCAAAGGAAGTGGAAAGACATGTCAGGAGTAGTTTGAGTCAGCAACAGACCACCAGCAAGTGTTATAACGATCGCTTTCATACCAAGTTACCTGAGTGAAGAAAACTATGCCCTGTCAGTCCGACTACCATGCCCGACAAATCCACAATGTCTGTTAATATTTGTAAATCGTGGCAATAGTACCACACTCTAAATTGTTAGTGTCTGATTGTGACTGAAAATAGTTTTCAAGGTTTTCTTTCTGGAATTAGCCTCAAGTCTAAAATAGTATAAATATATTCCGGTAGAGGGACATAGAGGTTTGTTGGGAAACTTTCAAGGGCCAAGGCTCTCCATTGTAATTTGTTTTTGGCTTTCCATGATATGAATACAATTGCAGAGGAATGATAATTCTTCATGGAAGAGATTCTTGCGTTGTCTTTTCTTTCAATATGTAACTTCCTTGCGTGAATCTTTATCCTTTTTTCATTCCAGTTTGTTATTTTCTTTCATGTCTAAAATAAGTGTTTAACAGTTTGGAATTCATATATACTATGCTCTGTCTATTGTTTCAGATATCCACTATTGGTCTTCTCTGGGCAGACCCGGGTATACTTTATTGTACCAACAAAACCCCTAGCTCACTGTCCCTTTCAGCGATAGACCACGGAATGGCTTGAAGTCTCACTCGAAGTGATCCTAGATGGGGTGGCTAAAGAATCACATTTCTTCAACCAGGTTTTGTAGCATCCTAGATTCTCTTGACTTGTTCTAACCAGTGGGGTCTCTTAGCAAGGGATGTTTCTCTCCTTCTAGATGACTCCGCTATCAGACTGGCTCTTATCGCATCACAGCTTCTACGATGATGTGCAAACCTACTCTTCTACTCAACTCTTAACTTGCAATATCTCACACTGCAACTTCCCCGATAGTGCGATATCACCTTTCTACGCTGCGATATTTCTTATAGTAAGACTTAAGATGCTCATCAACTATCGAGGTCCAGAGGCTTCCTCTTTGGGTATAATAGTTCAGTTAACCTTCATTAAGGTGTTAAATAAATTCACTTAAACTTCTACAGTTTAACATGCTTATCATCAATGACACTCAACTTGCTGAACTAAATATACAGAAGTCACTTAACACAATAATTGTTACTGTCATTAGTTGGGCACTGATAAACTCATATACAGAATACTTAACACATTCAACTTGCATTTAACCTTCTATGTTACTGTCAATTACTGGATAGCATACATACATTCATTAACTGATAGAAACTTTCATGTAACGAATAACAGATAGCAAATAAGTATAACACAATCACATGAAACAGTCGCACAACACACGGATTTTACATGGTTCACTTCCAGGGAGGAAGCTACGTCCATGGGAACTGTGTTTATATTATATCTGGAGAGAGTAACACAGTTCTACTACAACCTATTATGCAACTTGAGATCTTCTGGGAAACTCCACGCACTCAGCTGGGAGCCCTTCTCTCTTAGATCTCTTCTCTTCCTATTATGCTTTCTTCTTATAATATATTCTTTCTCTCTCTCTCTCAATCCCTGCGGATTGTTACATTCATGCTCACGAAGTCGGCCACTGGTTACAGTAAGATAACTACAGACTGAATACAGGACCAGAGCTTGACTCTTTCTCAATATCTTTACAATACAGATGACTAATCAACTAGCTACTGTCTGGCTGGCTAGCTAACCCTTCATAATACAACATACATGCTTAAATAGGTGGCCCAAAGGTCTCACCCTGATACAAAACTGTGGGCCTATCCCAATAGTAACCCAAAACCCTAACTGTGAGAGTCAACCTTTCTGTACTTTGGACTGCCGCTTACTGGTCATCCTGCAGCTTTCTGTAGTCTTCCACGATCTCCGGCGCTGATCGTAGGTATGGGTGCCGCTTCCTCGGTCACTTCCCTTCTGTCCTTTGTCTTTAATACCTTGGCCCATTGCTCCTTTTCTATTTATGAGGGTAGTTGAGCCCTCCTGTCCTTGCCGCTGCCTTAAGTGCAGTGGTTGAGCTCTCTTCTCAGTCGCTTCCGGTACTATTTCCTTTGAATTTTTTGCTCTGATATAGCAGCTTTTCGTATAGCTGCAGGGCCCTGCTCCAACATTCCCCTAACACTTACTTGTGGCTCATCCATGAGCCACTAACAGCTGGCTTCTCTTGCTGTAGCTTCTCCTTGGCTTCCTGTGAAGTCCTTGCGAGTCTCTCCTTGAGTCCTGCGACATCTTTATCCATAGCTTCGACATAGTCTTGTGCCACTTCAATCATGACTTGAGTAATCATGGGATCTTTTGCACTATCAATTTAAATTTTGCTTGTAGTGAGCTCCTTGAGCTTTTGCTCAACCGCATCAACCAGCTCTGTGATTTGTTCCTGATATGGCTGAAGTAGATTATTAAATTGTATCTCTTTTCCTCGCAACCGCTGCACTTCCTTTTGCAACCAGTTCATCTCTGTCATATTCTTAATCTTTGCAAGAGCTCCTAAGCTCTTGACTTCTTCCTTTATTTGTGTTGTTGCATTCTTTATGTTCTGGATGCTCTGCTACAATTCCAATTTAGATGGGAGCTCGTCGAGCTCCGACCATGTCTTCGTCGCATCATCTAGCAATGACTCTGCATCCTCTATGTGACACTTTATCTGCGTTGAAGTGAGTCTAAAGGCATGTGTCCTTGTTTCCTTCTCTGCCTTAGGTGTGCCTGGTGCTCGAGCCTCAAGCTCAACAATCTGCACCTTGTGGTCTTCCTCCATCTTGACCACTATCTCTTATAGAGCCTTTGCTCTATCTGCTATTCTTCTTACTTTCTGCATTAGAGGCAAGGTGAACTCTATGTTACAATGGGGTAACTCTAATGTGATGTTCTGTAGGACCTGACTAAGATCCTGTTCTCAACTGCTTGACTGAGTTGGGTGCTGGAAGATTTATAATGATGGCAATCTTTGCAGGATCTACTATCAAGCCTTGTTTGCAAACAATATGACCCAACAAAATACCAAATGGTGCGCAGAATATACATTTCTTCAAGTTAAGAGAAATCTGATATTGCCTACATTTCTCTAACATGAGCCTTAAATCTCCTATATGCTTTTTGATTAATCCAAATATAGTCCAATCATCAAAATAGACTTCTAAGAATTTATGGATGTATTCCTTAAAGACAACAACTAATACTCTAGAAAAAATAGCTGGTGCATTTTTAAGACCAAAGGGAATTACCGTATACTGGAATGAGCCCCATTCTATTGCAAAGGTGGTCTTATGTCGATCCTCTGGATGGATTCTTATCTAGTGATAGCCTAAAAAGTCATCAGTGAATTAGTAGATCTCATGTCTGCCCACATTGTCTAAAACTTCATCAATAAAAGGTGTCAGAAATGGGTCATGAAGTGATGCGTCGTTGAGTTTGTGCAAATCAACACAAATCCTGATTTCTCCTTTAGTTTTCTTTTCCTGCACAACCATGGGACTAACCCATTCGCTCTCTTCTACTGGTTCAATAATGCCTGCTGCTAGCATCTTATCAATCTCATCCTTAACTTTTTCTTTATAACGAGGATTTAATCTATATGGACACTGCTTAACCATCCTAGCATCCTCTTTCAAAGGTATCCACATGAATCCCAAATCTCCTACTATTCCCTTCATTTCTATAAACTTAGTGGGAAATAAGTCATGATAGTCATGTAATAGATCTGCGATGTGTCCTACCATTTCATCATCCCAATAGTCTCTAATAGAGGCAAACTTTGGTTCTGCTTATGTCCCAATATTGATATTTTTAATCTTAATAGGCTCTGAGACAGCTGGAATGTCTAGCTTTGGTCCCTCAACTTCGCGAGTCCCTTCTGACTCTGGAATGTTGATACTACGAGGGTTCTCATCCTCATCGCCTGGATCTTCTGCAAAGTTCTAACACTCTAGCGCATGTTCTAACTGGATGGCCCAATCAGACTGAGTATACAGTGGTAGGGTCTCTATAATCTCTAGAGCCTAATCAATGCTTGGATACTCATATTCAAAAGTGAAAGTGAGCAGAAAGCTGTCTATCATAACTGGCCATGTAATTGTTCCTCTGCGCAACTATGTCTCAGTGTACCAGTTCCTTGGGATTGTGTCTAAAGTGTGAATGAAAAAGTGAACCCTGTTGGCTTAGACTGGGCAGACCCAGGTTTACTTGTTATGTACCAACAAAACCCCTAGCTCACTGGCCCTTTCGATGACAGACCGCAGAGCGGCCTGAAGTCTCACCCGAAGTGATCTTGGATGGATCGGCTAAAGACTCAGGTGTCTTCAACCGGGTTCTATATCATCCTACGGTCTCGTGACTCTTCTCCACCAGCGGGACCTCTCTGCGAAAGCGATCTCTCCTTCTAGCTGGCCCTGGTGGGAAGCGAACTCTTATCGCATCGCAGCTTCTATGGCGATGCGCAACTTACTCTTCCGCTCAGCTCCTTCCCTGCGATATCTCACACCGCAGCTCCCCAGATGATGCGATATCATGTTTCTATTTTGTAATATGTCCTATAATGAGGCTCAACATGCGTATCAACTCTAAAGGTCCCGTGACCTCCTTCATGGGTCTACTAACTCTGTTAACCTTCACAAGAGTGTTAAACTACTTCACTTAGGCCTCTACAGTTTAACACACTAACATCAACTACACTGAACTCATGTAACTCATATACCGGAGTCACTTAACACTATAACTGTCAAACTATTATGAACCAAGCACTGATAAACTCATATACAAGCTACTTGGTACATTCAACTTGTGTTTAACCTTCTATGTGCTATAAACTAAAGCATAACATACATAAATCCATCAACTGATAAGGAGCATTCATGTAACAGATAACAGATAAGACATAAGTAAAGCACAAACACATGAAATAGTCGCACAACACACAGATTTTACGTGGTTCACCTCCAGGGGGGAAGCTACGTCCATGAGAACTGGTTTTTATATTATATCTTGAGAGAGTAAACACAGTTCCATTGCAACCTAATATGCAGCCTTGATATCTTCTGGGAAACTCCGCGCACACAGCCGGGAGCCCTTCTCTCTTAGATCTCTTCTCTTATAGTATTGCCTTCTCTTACAATATACTCTTCCTCTCTCTCTCTCTCTCTCTCTCTCTCTCTCAATCCTTGCGGATTGTTACATACATGCTCAAGGAGCCAGCTACTAGTTACAGTAAGATAACTAATAGGTTTAATATAGAACCAGAGCTTGACTCTTACAATACTAAGACACTAGAGACACTTAGCTAGCTAGATGACTCAGGGGCTACCCAATTGTCTAACTGTCTCACTGTCTAACCCTTTACAATACAAAATACATCCTTATATAGGTATCCTGAAGGTCTCGCCTTGTTACAACACTGTGGGCCTTTCCCAACAATAACCCAAAAACCCTAACTGTGAAAGTCAGCCTATCTGTACTTGAGCTACTGCTTTCCGTCACACCATAGCTTTCTGCAGTCTTCCATGCTTCCCGGCGCTGATCGTGGGTATGGGTGTCGCTTCCTCCTATCCTTTGTCTTCAATACCTCGGCCCATTGCTCCTTTTCGCTTTATGAGGGTAGCTGAGCCCTCCTGTCTTCGCCACTGCCTTAAGTGCAGTGGTTGAGCTCTCTCTTCTCGGCCGCTCAGGTACTGTTTTCTTTGACTTCCCTGTCCCGATGTAGTAGCTTTTCCTGTAGCTGCGGGACCCTAATCCAACAAACCCATTCATCCTCTAGAATTTCCAACCAATTCTGTTCACAAATCTTAATATGTGACCTGGGGTCACTTTCTCCTGTATATTTCTGCTGGAAACGCTCCTTTTCATTAGAGAATCTGATCGCCATCAATCTCTTAAAGTCATCCCATGATGCGATATTTTCTTTATGTGCATGCCACCATCTTGCAGGTGTGGCTCTTACTGCAAGGTCAATAGCTGCCATCCTCTGCTCATGAGGGATTTCCTGCTCAAACTGCTGTAAAAAATCATTGACATCTGCTAAGCCATAAAATGACGAAATATCCTTAACCTCTGTGCCAATCCATCGCAGTGACTTAGTCATAAATGCACATCTGTGAGTTGAGACTTCGTAAAGTCTATTCTGCCAATTTTCTAAACCAACATCCGAATCCGATGCGCATGAGTTGTCACATTGCCAACTAATATTTCCTTCTGTGGTAGGATTAATATAAGCACTCTGGTTAGCAGTCATCTGATAGAAGCTCTCCATATTACGCACCTCTTCCTCTGCTCTGATAGGTTCAATGTATCGAGGACCCTCAAAAGGATCCAACGGTGCGATGACTCGAATCTGTTTATCCTCAAAGGTCATTTGTCTTTTCTTCAAATCGATAACAACCATGTTATCAATTTCCCAATCAATACCTAATAAAGCTGGATATGGTCTGCTATCGCCAATAATTTCTAGGACTTCAAAATCTGTAAAGCTACGAACTCCATCGATATCAACTGGTACTTGCGGTAATCGACCCAGTGGCGATACCCTCTGCTGATTGGCTAGTCGCAGATGGATAGGTGATCTGGCTAACTTAGGGCTACCCATCTGTTCCCATGTCTACTTAGTAAGAACGTTTACCTCTGATCCTAAATCTAGGATTACCTCATCCATTTCAAACTCTCCAATTTTTGTTGTGAGTCTCATTTCTCTTCCTGTTCTTGTATGGCCCATAATATTATGAATAGCACGCTGCGTACTATTTACAGAAGAATAATGCTGATACTAATCTATGATGCATTGAAGCTCTCCTATGGCTTTCTCATTTCTTACGAGTTTCAAGCAGCTCTGCAGGAAGGATTGTACACTTCCTGTCAACTCATCTTCTTCGCACCTTCCCAATGTGGTAGCCTGTGATATCTGCACAGGACTAATGCCACAAGGTTTTTTCTGCGGTATGCCCCTACAAGGAAATATATGTGATCCTAATGGTGTAGGGTCAACAAAGAAATTTTTAGCTTGCTGAAATGCTTCTTTGTTCTTCTGCAGGTCAGGTGGTGTAGATTTATCAGTGGCTTTACACACCCACTTCGGACCTGTGTTCGTTTTAGCATCCTGCGATGTCCTACTGGTAGAATCACCACTGCGAGTCACAATATTGACTCTTGGTTCTGGTTCTTTCTACTCAGCAGCAATAAGCTGAATATTCTAGTTTACTGCTGGCTTAGGATCCTTAATCTTGGCTATCAAGATAGGACATTCTTCTATAGTGTGATCCTAGTCCTTGCAATACTTACATGTGGTAGTAGGGTTTTGACAATCTCTAGCATAATGTCCTATAGCTCCAAAATTGTAGCAAACAATCAGTCCACGGCCACGGCCAAAGCTTCCACCACGGCCTTGTCCTCTGAATCCTCCACCGTGACCATCATGAGCCGGTTGATGCTGTGCACCTGCTGATGGTCCTAATGTTTCTGACTAGACTCTGTAGAAGTCATGTTTTCTCTCTATCATGAGATCATAACCTCTGCAATTATTTTCATCATATCCTACTGACTTACAGAAGTTACAGTATAAATTCTTAGGAGTTTGTACATACTTCTGAAGTAAAGGGCATTCCTGTGGTCTATGTCCTCTTGTTCTACAGATTTCACACCATGGCCCTTGAGTCTGTACTAAGGGGTTAGGAACCCCACTTGCTAGATAATCAACAAATACTGGACAATTATCTTTGGTATGGCCATGTCCTTTACACTTTGTACACCATAATTCTTGTTCAACCTCTTTTCCTTTCTTAATCTCATGTAGCTGTAATGTGAGATTGGCTAGTTGATTCTGTAAGTTCGTCATACCTTCACTAGTCTCAGCTAGAGGTGAAGCCTCTAGTTTCATTGCCATCTCCAATGCTTCGTCCTGCATATGGATTTTTTGTTGCATTAGTGGAAGTCTGATATGAGGGAGCAGTGCTGCGATGAACCATTCCTTATGCTACTCTGGCGCAAACTCAAAACTAACTTGGTCTATAAGAGCTTTAAATTTCTAATCGAAGTCCCATACTGACTCTGTGGGTAACTGTTTGATGTCTTTGAGTTCTGTGATACATTGTGACTCAGACTTGGGTTTCTTAAATTCCTTAATCATTGCGGTCCTGACCTCTACGAGTGTTCTAATCTGTGCTGATGTATACTTCATATACCATGTTAAAGCTCTTTCTCTAAGTGTAGTATCCAACTGGACAAGCTTAGTATTGTCATCCTGGATCTATTTAATGGTCCATACAGCTTCACATAGGAACCAATGCTGTTTTGGGTCTTCTGCCCCTGTACCCCTAAAGGTAGGTAATTTCATGTCATCCCCTATTCTGTTTCTACGTGGTGGATTTTGGTTTGCTGTATTACTACCACTTGGCGGTGTAAATGTAGTATGTACAGTGTGTGAACTACTAGATGGAGTTCCTATGGGATTATTCTGAGTCCCTATCGGTTTCTGTGGGGTATAAGGGTGGTAAGGGATACCCCCTGTTGTTCTTTCTCTCTTACTTTGACTCTGTTCTCTAGTACTATCTGAACTGTCTTCAAACAAGGAAGATCTAAAATCTACTTTATATCTTTTACCGCTATGTGTACATCCAATTTCTTCAGAATCACTCTCAAGCTCTTGTGACATTACACTTACTTAACTTATCCATCTGAGAATATATCCATTACTCCTTTTTCATATAATAACATCTTAAGGAACAGATTTAAAGAGTTCAAGTACTTACCGCGATATCCTTTGAAGAAGTACCTCTCTGCTTCGCTGAAACTCTTTCTTTGATCAACTGCAAACTCTATAATGAAACCTTCTAGAAAAATCACAAGCTAGAAGTATACTACCCGCGAAATGGGATTATCTATGCTCTTCACAGTGTAAATCACCTCTGGTGTCCAAACAATGTTCCTTTTCTTCTTGAATACGTGCTTATCATTCAACTTTGACAACCAATCGTACAACTCATTTGCATAGGTCGCAAAAAATATCTCATGCAGGTCTGTGAAGATATGTTTTTGTAACCAGTCCTCTGTACTAAGCCTAGGACTCTTGTTTTCTTTCGCAGAAAATTCTCTTTCCTTAGACTCAACCCACTGGTTGAGTTCTTCTTTAGTAGGATGCCAACAAAACATCAGCTCTTAAATTTGTTCAAAATCGACAACGAAACCATTTGTTGGTCTTCTCTAGGCAGACTCGAGTTTACTTTATTGTACCAAAAAAACCCCTAGCTCACTGGCCCTTTCGGCGACAGACCACGGAACGGCCTGAAGTCTCACCCAAAGTGATCCTAGATGGGGTGGCTGAAGAATCACATTTCCTCAACCAGATTTTGTAGCATCCTAGATTCTCTTGACTCGTTCTAACCAATGGGGTCTCTCAGCAAGGGCTGTTTCTCTCCTTCTAGTTGACTCCGCTATCGTACTAGCTCTTATCACATCACAGCTTCTACGATGATGCGCAAACCTACGCTTTTGCTCAACTCTTAACTTTCGATATCTCACACCGCAGCTTCCCCGACAGTGCGTTATCACCTTTCTGCGCCGTGATATTTCCTATAGTAAGACTTAAGATGCTCATCAACTCTTGAGGTCCAAAGGCTTCCTCTCTGGGTATAATAGTTCATTTAACCTTCATTAAGGTGTTAAACAACTTCAGTTAAAATTCTACAGTTTAACATGCTTATCATCAATGACACTCAACTTGCTGAACTAAATATACAGAAGTCACTTAACATAGTAATTGTTACTGTCGTTAATTGGGAACTGATAAACTCATATAGAGAATACTTAACACATTCAACTTGCATTTAACCTTCTATGGTACTATCAACTGCTAGATAGCATACATACATTCATTAACTGATAGCAACTTTCATGTAACGAATAACAGATAGCAAATAAGTATAACACAATCACATGAAACAGTCGCACAACACACGGATTTTACGTGGTTCACTTCCAGGGAGGAAGCTACATCCATGGGAATTGTGTTTATATTATATCTGGAGAGAGTAACACAGTTTCACTGCAACCTATTATGCAGCTCGAGATCTTCTGGGAAACTCCACGCACTCAGCTGGGAGCCCTTCTCTCTTAGATCTCTTCTCTTTCTATTATGCTTTCTTCTTATAATATATTCTTTCTCTCTCTCTCTCAATCCCTGCAAATTGTTACATTCATGCTCATAGAGTCGGCCACTGGTTACAGTAAGATAACTACAGACTGAATACAGGACCAGAGCTTGATTCTTTTTTAATATCTTTACAATACAGATGACTAATCAACTAGCTACTGGCTGGATGGCTAGCTAACCCTTCATAATACAAAATACATGCTTAAATAGGTGGCCCAAAGGTCTCACCCTGATACAAAACTGTGGGCCTATCCCAACAGAAACCCAAAACCCTAACTATGACAATCAGCCTTTTTGTACTTTCGACTGCCGCTTACTGGTCATACTGCAGCTTTCTGTAGTCTTCCGCGATCTCCAGCGTTGATCGTAGGTATGGGCGCCGCTTCCTTGGTCACTTCCCTTCTGTCCTTTGTCTTTAATACCTCGACCCATTCTTCCTTTTCTATTTATGAGGGTAGTTGAGCCCTCCTGTCGTTGCCGCTGCCTTAAGTGCAGTGGTTGAGCTCTCTTCTCAGCCACTTTAGGTACTATTTCCTTTGACTTCTTTGCTCTGATATAGCAGATTTTCCTGTAGCTGCGGGGCCCTGCTCCAACATCCACTAAATATTTCTTCTAAAGTCATGCAGAATTCATCTTGGAAATGCTCTGCGTGATGGATTGTTCCCTCTCATCCACTAATCACCTACTAAATATCTCCTGATTGAAAGATGGGTGGCTATCTTGACTTTGTCTGTAAAGTTCCACAATTCTTTACCTCCTACAACACATTCCATACCAGTACTGTCAACTCAATTACCCAATGGTCCTCCTCTTTGATCATCCCACCTACACCTTATAACAACATACATGCCCCATTTAGGAATCTAACCTCCTGACCGTTCTCGATTGAATATCTTGCATGAGAAAATTTGGTAAGTAAATGAGAGATCCCTAATTGACTGTGCTGGGATAGAATCGCAATCTAAAGCGGTTCTAATGTTTCTTGAGGGAGAGCCCTTCCCACAACCTTTGGGTTCAATACCGGTGCTAACAAACTGGCGCCATTACCAGGGACGAGATTGAAGATCACCCCTGGGTATGAATGACATAGTTTCATATTTAGTTGTTGATGGTGAACAACAATTAGACATCAAGAAGGTTGTGCACTTTTCACTTGGCGACTCCACTCTTAAAGGATTCAGACTTCAGCAACTCTGCTGGTGTATGACCCAGAAATCAAATTGTCAGAAAGGACTGGCATACTTTTCTAGGAAAATGAGCTCGTTGTAAGGCTTGAAAATGCATGGTGAAAGGGTAAGATACTCGAGTTTATGTTTCTTCCAAGGTGCCTTGTCTTGCCTTGTAAGTTTGTTCTTATCCTTTCCTAAATTTATCAAAACAGTCTTCCATGGTTTATTTCGCTTGGAACAAAGCTATGAATATATTCATGTATATCCTTCTTTACGAACTGAAAGCATTGCATCGTCTTGTCTATTTTATTTTGACCAAGACCTTTCACCCGAAGCTCATGACATTAAAGGTCAACCCTGTGAACCTCATGAAGCCATGGTTGATAACATATCCATTTCACATAACCTGGTCTCTCCTAGTATCCCAAGCTGATACAAGCCACTACACTTGCTTCCTATCCTACATGATTTTCTTGTGAAGAATTACAAGTACCTCCCCAAATTTGAAAGAGAATCCAAAGACCTCACCGTTGAGAAACATTTACAAGCTTTTGAACATTTCTTCGACATTTTTTAAATAAAGCATGATGACATTTACATGAGGGATTTTTCCCAGTCCTTGCAAGGAGATGCTAAAGAATGGATGAGACACTTGCAGCCTAAGTCCATCAGTACCTAGGAATAATTTTCTTGCACCTTTTTGAAATTTTGGGGTAGGAGAAGGCCACCAGACCAAATACTTTCCAAATTTTATTCCCTGAAGAGGCAAGAGGGTGAAGACATGTCTAGTTTTAATAGAATATTTGCAAGCTTTTATTATAACATGCCAAAGGAAGTCCAACCTCTTGAAAATGCCACCAAAATCTATTATGCAGCCATCTTTCCTCCTGAACTTCCATTACTTCTTTTGGAAAGAAAATAAACCACTGTGCAGCATATGTTTACTGACTATTTGGTAGTTGAAGAAAACCTTAATATGTCCAAAAAATTGTCAGGTCAAGACAGTGGTGGTGAAATAAAAGATACATTAAAACTGTTTGGGCCACATAAATGAAAGGGGATACTCCCTATTCGGCTAAAGCTTTCCCCTACTAGATAGGAAAATGAGCAACCTAATAAAGAAGAAAATGGTTCTACCGGCTTGTTTTCTGAAGGTTGCAATATGCTTAGTACCGAATCTGTTAATGATGATTTTAAAAGGGATTTTGGTATACCCGTGTATGATGAGTATGAGGAGGAGTACTTGGAGTTTATACGCAAAGAGCCAAGTATAGAACCAAGGTCTGTTAATGAATAAAATCAAGCTGTTATTCAAATTTAGAGGGCTGAGAGATGAAAGGATAATAAGTGTGCTGAAGGTGACAGTATGCCCTTGTGTTATTACTCATTTGAATTAATAAGGCACAAACTTAAAGCCTCTAAGAAGAAATAGAAGTTAGAGGATATGGTGCATTCCATAGACTTGTTTGGAACAGAAGATGATAAAGAGGGACAGTCATGCAGTCCCTCTCCACTTATTGATACATCAGGAGTTTGTGATGAGGCATTAGGTCACAAAGAAGGAGGTAACAGTTCTCAAATAAATGCCTTTTTTTACTTTTCACCTTTAGGAATATCACCCCATAAAGAAGGATTGTGCCTGCTCGATTCTTTCAAAGAAAAAGATGATCTCCATGCCGAGGCATATAAAGGGGGTGAGATTATAGCTCCATAATTCTTGAACAAAAGGGTGTATATTTCATTTGGAAACAGTCCTAGGGATCCCTTTCAAATATCTTTCGAACATCAACCTGACAGCTCACCAGAGGAAGGGCGTTTCAGACAGCTTTCCCATGATGAACAGAGGACAGAATATGTTGGAGGTTGTCGTGCTTTCTATGACCCCATAGAAGAGTACATGGAAAGGCTTGGTAATGGTAATGAATGTTTATATATCTACTATAAATATTAGTTTATTTGTTATAGCCTTCTTCCATTATGCATTTCATCTCTGTTCGTAATCAAGCATGAAAAGGAAACAAAATTATTGGATAAGTTGCTTGATTGGCTTCATTGGAAGTCATAGTTCACTTGATTAGACATGTGTGCTCAATTAGGTAGAGTAGGTAGGTACAAATAAACTAGAGGTCTATAGAGGATTTCCTTCAGTACTGTTTAGTTTGTTTTCATTTTTAGTTATAAGTACAGGTTTGCAGTCACAACTGTTCTCAGTTTCAGAGTATGCTCAAGAGCATAGTTTTCAAATTAACATAAATTTGTTACAGCAATAGCTCAGAGCATGTTGAATATGTCAAAAAAGGACTAAGGGTGTCCCAATGGATCTGGAACTTGGTATACGGGGTTCTTTGCTACATCACTGGGAGGATAGCATCCCTCGTGGAGCCAGGTAATAGCAGTCTATTTGCAATAGTCAAGTTATGGGCTTGGAAGAATTCAAAAAGGGTCATGTTCAATGAAGAAATATATAAACACCCCTCAAGTTATTCAATCAAATTGTTTTGTCGGTTAGGACCGTCAGATGAAGAAAAGACCTCAATCTATGGTGGTAGATGCTTCCAAAGGTCAAGACATGCAGCAACGAAAATGAGGTATAGAGGTGTCATAGATCAACGATCCAGAATCACAACGGAGAAGATCAACGATAGAGCATGGTTCCATAGGCCGAAAGGACAAGCAATGAAAGGCTGAGATCAAGGCGAAGCCCGATCAACGGCCTAAGGAGATTTCATTGGGAAAATGTGCGCAGAAGAAGGAGCTTTTTCAAATAGAGAAATGGATTAAAATACAGAGGCATATGACAGTGGAGATAATAGTATGAGTAGATATATGGCCATAGATGATTTCGTGTTCCAAACTAGCACAGATAAAGTCACAATTCCAAATCCTGAAAAGTGGTACTAGTTGCAAAGATCAACGATCACAACAAAGATGAGGATAGATGTACGCTTGTGGTTCATTTCACAATTTGAACTAGCGCAGACGGGGTTAGTATCTTAATTCATGAAAATTTGTAGGGTCTGCTCAAATCGGACAGTCCCAATGAAGAATGATCATGGATCGACAGACTACCGAACTACATGAGGAACGCCAGCAGGGACAAAATATCCCTGTGAACCTGGAATAGAGAGGATAGCCTCATGTATGAGCTGGCAACTAATCATGCCCCTCGATTCCATTAGCGATAGGCCTGGGGCGAAGAGCATGTCCAATGTCACTAGCCTTCCCGACTCCATAGGCCTGGCACATGGGTTGCATAGAAAAACAACAGGGAAGCACAAAGTTCAGGTTTTTTGAAGTGATGAATCTGGATTCTACACGAAGCAAAGAGATGCAGTGAGCTGAATCCACTCAAACACCTCATCATTATAAGCAAAAGGGTAAGAAAGGTTAGATCCAAATTCCTTAAACCAACTAGACAGCCATGCGAGAAAGCGCTTAAAGTCTTATCCATGGCTGATAAGATAACTAAACATTAGAGGACTCGGCTCGAATGGATTTTCCATGAGAGGGGAATATCCTCGCCCAGGTGTCACCCATGTTATTGTTATGATGACCAGCATTCAAGTGTAGATCCATCTCTAGGTCGATCTGACTCGTCCTATATAATTCCACCTTTCGAAGCCGTTGAAACATGAAAATGGGTAAGCAGTGAGAGATAGACTAGAAAGGTTGAATTATGTGAAGATTTGAGTTATCTTGCAGACAAAAATGACTGTGTGGTTTGAGAAGCTAGTTTGTCAGGTGGCACTGATGGTTAAAGAATATAAAATTACATTTCTTCGTCATCCTGGTTATCTACACTAGGAAATCACCAACCACTAGGGCACAAATGTTAAGCACTTAGGGAGATTCACCTGTTTCCACACATCCCTACCTTCAGCTACACTGTGCATGAGTTTTTACATCCTAGGGACATCCCTTCGACACCTCCAGCTACAGTCACGGCCTCCAAAGTCCTACGACACAATGGTGGCTGATCTGTTGGAGCAAATGCTTGGTATGGGATATTAGAGGTCTAAATACTTCATCACCGCCCCTATAATCTCCACTTAACAACTTTACCAGGGGCGAGGAGGAGTTCAAACCTACCCCCGGTTGCATGGCCTATAAGAGAACCCTCCTCATCAGAGGTAAAGAGCCGTACAAGAATGATAAGCCACTCCGACAGCTTATCATCATCAAATGCATGGCCACCTTTTTTTTAGTCCCCTCCTATAACAGTGTTACCAGATGAAAAACGAGCTAGGAAAATCAGTGAGCACTAGAGCATGGGTTTTCTTGTCATCCTTTGAGCACCACGGTTTGAAGAAGACAGGTCAGTCAAAGGAAGCGGGAAGACACGTCAGGAGCAGTTCGAGTTAGCAATAGACCACCAAGAAGCATTATAACGATCGTTTTCATACCAAGTTACCTGAGTGAAGAAAAATATGCGTTATCATTCCGATTACCATACACGACAAATCCATAATGTATTTTAATATTTGTAAATTGTGGTAATAGTACCACACTCTAAACTATTAGTGTCTGATTGTGACTGAAAATAGTTTCCAAGGTTTTGTTTCGGGGATTAGCCTCAGTTCTAAAATAGTATAAATATACTCCCGGTAGAGGGAGATAGAGGTTGGTTGGGAAACTTTCAAGGGTCGAGTCTCTCCATTGTAATTTTTTTTTGTCTTTCTATGATATGAATAAAATTGTAGAGGAATGATAATTCTTCATGGCAAAGATTCTTGCATCGTCTTTTCTTTCAGTATGTAACTTCCTTACATGAATGTTTATCCTATTTTCATTCCAATTTGTTATTTTATTTCATGTCTGAAATAAGTGTTTAACAGTTTGGAATTCATATATACTATACTCTATCTATTGTTTCAGATATCCACTAAAGATTTCTTCTAAAGTCATGCAGAATTCATCATGTAAATGCTCTGCGTGATGGGTTGTTTCCTCTCATCCACCAATCACCTGCTAAATATCTCATGATTGAAAGATGGGCGGCTATCTTGCCTCTGTCTGTAAAGTTCCACAATTCTTTACCTCCTGCAACACGTTCCATACCAAGACTGTCGACTCCATTTCCCAATGGTCCTCCTCTCTGATAATCCCACCTACACCTTATAAAAACATACCTGCCCCATTTAGGAATATGACCTCCTAACCATTCTCGATTGAATATCTTGCGTGAGCAAATTTGGTAAGTAAACGAGAGATCCCTCTCTGACTGTGTTGGGCCAGAAGCGCAGTCTAAAGCGGTTCTACTGTTGCCCGGGGGAGAGCCCTTCCTGAAACCTTTGGGTTCAATCCTGGTGCTAACACTCTGTTTAGAATATTTACCTTCTTGTTCATTGAAATTGTCTCTAACTTCATTATTTCAGTCATCAGATTGGCATATCTTAATGTAGGATTTTCCTTGAACAAACATGTAAGTGATTATTTCGTATTACCTGTTTAATCTTCTTGTTAGCACACTACCATGTAAGTCTCAGTTTCCTTTCTTTGAATCCTATATAATTCAAAAATGTCATGGTTTCTTGTAAGAAAATTTAGATTGCATTTTGAATTTGTTTTGAAAATCACAGTCTTTAGGTGAATTTTTTATTTCAACTACAAAAATAAATACAATTCCCCCTAAGAAAACTGCTCCTTAGACACCCAAAACATATCCATGAAAAGGAGAGAGGCATATGATTGAAACATAAACTCATAAAGAAACTCTTGAAACCTTGAAATTACTATTAGTGATACAAAACTGGAACAACATGAAGTGGAATTAGAGCTTACAGAACCAATATTACATATTGCAAGGTTTAATGATGAAAAAAGTAAGCCTATGTATAGGGACAATGAACTCAATTACGAAGGATAAGAAATTACCTAAATGGGATGAAATGTTCAAAACTTTAAAGATGAAGAATATATAGACATTATTCCCCTTAATAATACTAATAGAAAAAATTGTGATTACTTTGTTTACAAGATTACTAGAAGAAAATGCTTACATTATGTATCATCCATAAGAAATTGGTTGGCTTATTAATCACACTAATACAAAGGAAATCATTATTGAAGATAGAATTGGAATATCATAGCCTCATTCAAATTTGTTGACATGGAGAAATACTATAAATTTCCCAAACGATAAGAGAATTTAAACACATAATTTGTGACTAATTTCCACAATTAAATTGATCTTAAACAGGTTAATTTAATCACGAATATTTGTGGCTAATTTATTAAAGAACCTAAAAAGTAATGATTCTTACTTTTTAGCCACTAGCATGAGTTCATGATCACTTTTTGATTACTAGCATTAGTTCATATCATGATTTTAACTTGCTATTGAACATTTTTTTTTAAAAGACAGTTCCGTCACTATAGCGATGCCACACCATAGCAAGTTCCGATGAACTTGTTATACTAGTGACAAAAATTCTATACTTCCATCTCTAGTATAGCAAGTTCGTCAGAACTTGCTATGGCATGGTATCTCTATAGCGACGACTTGTCGTCGCTACACCAACATGTGCTTGTCGCAACGCCAATTTTTTATTTTTTTAAATTTTGGCTTCCGTCGCTCTAGCGACGAACGGTTCGTTGCAATAGCCACGATGCTTCATCACAAAATTTGTTTATTTTTTTCCAATATTTCATACTTGCATCGCTATAGCGAGGATAGTTTGTCGCAATTTTTTTTGTTCTTCCTGTTCACACTTTTTGGTATTATCATTGCTATAGAGACAAACTAAAATGGTTTGTCACTATAGAGACGAACTAAAATGGTTCATCGCTATGTTTTTGTTGCAATAGTGATGCAACTTTGTCAGAATAGAAGCCAATCATTCATCGCAATAGTGACATGTGCCCTTCATCGCAATAGCGTCGAAGTTGGAAAAGTGTTTCTATAGCTAGGAAAGCTTTCCCACGAAAATAAGGGATCATGTTCGTGGCTATAGCAACGCACAAATGTTGCAATAGCAATGATTTTCCATGGGAAAAATGTCCACATGTACTGGTGAATTAGTCTTAGAAACAATTTTAGTACCTTGAAATCTGTATGCCTCAATGGTAGATTCTAGCTCTCTAAACATAGTTTCACATCATTGACCTTTGATCTATATATTCAACTGAGTGTTTGACATCAAATAATATATTCACACTCAGGAGATTGTTCTAGGGTACCTTTGGAATCATTGACATCAATGGTGATCTCCCTCGCACTTGTTAACGATTCACATCAATGATCGATAATCAAGTGGTTTCTACCATGTTTGACTTCAAATCATTGTAATCACATGGATAGAATCGTACTTTGTGGAAGACAAGACGCAGACCCGAGGTACCTATTGAAAGCATTCATAACTTTCTCCCCAAGTTGTTATGGAGTATATTGTATGAAGTGCTAGCATGGATCCACATTTGTATGGCCGTGTCTGTGCTCGAATTTTTGTTCATTTGACATAGATATATAGTGTATTTCTAGTATCTATGCCCCAAGTTTGAGTCCTCTATCACATGGATCTACGCTGTATTCTAGTAGCCATGTTTGTTAATCTCTGTCATGGATCTTCCTTGTATTGGTCTATAGCCATGACGAGGACACATTTGTTCATGAGTAAAAAATATTGATGTATTGCAGATGCTTGGTTGATGATCTTTGATCAAGTTGATTCTTTCCTCGAAGTGATAACTTTCTCTTTTAAAGCTCTCGCCTATCGTATTCCTCCAGCCTCATGCTTTGGGGGCCATCCTGTTACACATAGATCTCGTCGTCGTCGTCATGTGATGAGGTCCCAAACATCAGTGTTTTCCCTGAATTCCAAGTTGTGAAGTGAAAATACTGGCCCAGACATCATTCCTGGATATGAAAATCTAGCACCGCTCCTGCCTTTAAGTCAATAAGTGTTACTTTCTTGAGTAAAGCATTTAGTCTTAGGCGGTGCCACTGCCTTTACCTCTTGTTCAAGGTGTGGTTCTGCCTTGTCACTGCCCTATCATAGTGAGGAAGAATAGGTTCCCTTGGTAAAAAGTGAAAAGAGAGGTTTCCATGAAGCTTATCGAATGAAGGATTCGTGGCACCCTTATCCCTACACCTGAGGACCACCTAGACTCGAGATCCATCCTTTTGGGATTTCTTATCCATCTCACATAGCATTTACTCAACCATCCCTATCCTCCCAAGCGGCCTATAAAAGCAGGCTCATATCCATGGTTGAGAGAGAGCAAAGTTATGTTGTTGCATTGACATTCTGGCCTAAATCAGTAGGGTGAGCATAAAGGGAGAAAGTTGGAGCTTTTGGGCACAAGGTATTGGCATTGTGAAGGAGCATATCGACACTAAGGCAAAGGTTGTAAACTTCTTCTTCATTCTTTAATGAGAAATTGGTTCCTTTCCAATAAATTATGTTATGTTATTATTATGTATTTTATTGTTGGATTCCTTAGTCACTAACATGGAATAGTGGATCATATTCTGGTGCTTTTTTATCTCGTTTGCTGGTTTCATGTGATCATGCATGTACACCCATGAAGAGATATCATTACAGGAAACAACTACACTATTCTGTCAAAGAGACTCATTCCAGATCTCCACCCATTCTAGGGAAAGTCTTCCAATTCTGTTGTGAACTATTTGATCTAGATCTGAACCATTCAGACTAGAGGAACAACTCTTGTCTGCAAGAGGTGCATTTTTCCTAGCAACATTGACATGGCATGTACTCTAGTTTTTAATTCTATTCCAATAATTTGGCTCATAACATTGGGTATTAGAGTATACATCCCTTGACTTTACTCGTAAAAATGAGAAATTTTTGCATTTACACTAAAAAAAATATAGCAAGTTTTAGACAACAAATGTTTTAAAATATCTAAGGATTCTAGTTTACTATAAATTTGGAGATATAATCCATGGAATTTATGGTTTTTTACTAGTCCAAAAGCTACTGTCAAATAAGTCTTATGGGTAAAACTTATATATATGAATATTGAATTCTCCAAATTCAGTGTCACCAATTATATTGGATATTGTATATGCCACAATATTTCAGGTAAAATATTCACAAGAAATCTAAAAATTGGACATGTTGAAGTCCATTAAAGTTCATTCTTTTGAGAGGAACAAAATCAACATGTTTTGGGGAATTTCCATAGCTTTCTCTAGGTTCATTAGAATTTGGTCAAACCTATGGAAATGCAAAGAAATCGTATCAGGATACTATAGGAAAAATTTTCAAATTCATAGGATCCAAAAATTTTTATTTATCTTAGGTGGATTTTCGACCAACAAGATAGTATCCTCATTAGGGTTTTAAAACATATGCTAAATTATATATAGCATAACGTTTTATTGGTATGTCCATTTGAGGCTATTCAAAATCTTATGGAACGAGGAAACCCATGAGAATATATTGGAAATATAACAATAGCTATTCTTTGATCATTATTTCTAAAATAGTGAGGCTATAGGTTGAGGGTTTTGGTTATACCTCAATTAAGAACCAATAGAAATAACTATATTTAGAGGAGAGGAAGAAATAATTGATCATAAGGAATGGTTTAGTTTTGTGAAGGAAAATGTTAACAAACTTATTTATCAAGTGTGGTGAATCACATAAGTGGTTTGAGGAGTCATTCTATAAATGCATGAGAATACACCACATGGGAAGTATTTTAAGAGCTCTACCCAAAAAGATGGATCAAGAATTCATAAATGGAAGAGATGAATAAAACTACTCAAGATGAATTGAAGTAAGAAAAAAGAGGAAATCAAGGAGGGTGAGGAGGGTGAGGAATTGTCCAAGGTACAATCCCTTAATGTAGAACTCATTAAGGATGTTCATAAATTGGAGTGAGAAAATAATAACAAAGGAAAGTGAGAAAACGATAAGTTAAGGGAAGAATTAAAAAATAAGGATGAATAAATATATAGATTACAAAATCATACTAAATAAATAAAACTATTAGATGAGATCAATAGATTTAAAGAAGAAAAGAAACATGGTGAAAATCAAGTAAACAAAGATCATGGATGAAGAGTCTACCACAATAATTGAAGAAGAAATTTTCAAGAAGGTTTAATAATGTCAAAATGTCGATGAGGTAAAATTAGAAATACTATCTAGAATGGAAGAAATACGTAAGAACTTGATTGGTGGAATCACATTGCAATTTAAAAAAGAGAAGTAAGACATGATTCAGGAAGGTAATGACAAAATACTTGAAGAAGTTGAGAACAATCTTTAAAATATGAAATTCAAATATGAGGGAATTATTGCAAAAGCGAGTAGTATTGAAAACCAAGCACATGGTATAGAGGATGCCATTGTCTCTGAAAATAAGATTGATGATATGGGTGTGTAGAATGAAGGGAAACCATTAGATGTCAAGCCATATCAACAAACTCATCACCAAGAAATATTTCAAGAAAGAAAATTAAATCTACATCAACACTACTAAGTAAGATAGTGGAACAATAAACAAAATTCATGGAACATGGAATAAAGCAAACATTATTCAACGAGTTATTATCATAGACTAGAAAGTACAATAAATTGGAGAAGTCACAATAAAAAAAGATGGAATCAAAGGAAACAAATTATGCAAAAACCATATATCAAGGATTAAGACAGAAAATAATTGAATTTGGATGGATGTATCACCATTATTGACAACAAGAAAAAAATATATAAGGAAATTCTATCACTAGTCTTAACACATCTAAATCCATTAAATGCAATGCTTTGAGAACATTTTTTTATGAAGGAGGGTACCATGTTATGACATACAGGGAACATATATGGGGTTAACTGTATATGATATGACTCCAAGGGAGGAATATATGGGGTGAAGTGTATATATACTGAAGTAAATGTATATGTAATAGGGTCGACCTAATGAGGGCCCCATAGGCACAATGAGTGAATATGTATATAGAGAGGTCATGCATCCTTGAGACCTACTTAAGAACCCTTTTTTGGGTTGGAAAAAAATCATTTTATCTATGTTACAACACAAACCCAAGTGGTTGCTTTGATACCAAATGTAGCAAACCATTACTCCAAAACTTTGAGGAATTAGTGAAATATGAACACTGGGATCATAACATCCCTTCATACTTCCACAACTTTGTATTTTTATTTCTATGATTTATACCTATGTAGATAATTTTGTTGGCACCAGGATTTGAGGCCCCAAGGTTGAGGGGAAGGGCCTACTTTTGGGAAACAGTAGAACTACTTTAGACTGTGCCTCCGGCCTGGTGCAGTTAGACAGGGATCTCTTTTTTGTCTTTAGATTCTACTTCGTGTAAGATATTCAATCAAGGATGGTCAGGGGGGTAGGATCTTGAATGGGACAAAGTGTATTTATGTGAGATGCATGGTGGGATTATCGGGGCAAGGGACCATTGGCAATGGAGTTGAAAACCTGCGTAGGGAAAATTTGTATGAGGCAAAGAATGGCGTGGGGTTGCAAACATAGGGAAGATAGCCGTCGATCTCACAATCAGGATATATTTAGCGAATGGTTAGAGGACGAGAGAGAACAACCCATCACCTGGAGCACCAACAAGATGAATTCCACGCAACTTTAGAAGAAAATTTGATAAATGTCTGGAACAACAGCCGGAGCATCGCAAGTATGAATTCCTAACTATTATACACTAAGTTGCAGACATGAAAGCAATCAACAGAATGGAATGAAAACAGGATGCACATTTCATGTAAAGGAAATTACATATTGAAAGAAGCAATGACACATGAATCTCTGTCATGAGAAAGAACTCTTCCTCTGCAATTTTATTCATAACATAGGCATCGGATCTTATTTACAATGGAGAGACTCAGCCCTAGAAAGTTTCCCAATCCAACCAACTCCTTTCTCACTCTATCAGGAGTGTATTTATACTATTCTAGTGCTGAGACTATCGAATTGAAAAATGTTACAAGTCACAATCATGCGTTAACAGTACATGGAGTGGAACTATTGCCACATTTTACAAGTAAAAATAAGCATTATGGAGCTAATGGGTACATTCGGCCCGAGTAATAGTTTGACGTGTTTAGCCCCTATGGTGGATTATGAGTATGATGCGTCCTTCTCTGCCTGAAGCATGTCCTTTTGTTGTGTTCAAATGCAGCTTTCTACATGGGCACACACTGGCAAGGTAGTTTGCATCTTTCCCCTGTTCAATCACATCCTCCAACTTCTTCCTCCCTAGGTAACATTGTTAGCCATGGGATCTGGAAGAAGGGCCACATTGCTCCTTATTGAGACAAACCTGTGAGGTGGCCTGTCATTCTTGTACTTTTCACCCCCAGCGAGGTGAGCTCTCCCACAGGAAATAAGGTGTAGCATGTCTACACTAGCCCCATCACACTTGGAAAGTGGAATTCACAAAGAGGGCTCTGTGGGATTTAGACCCCTGAAGCTCCCATTCTAAAAAATTCTTATACAGGGAGTGGTCAAGGACTATCCCCTTTCGTGGAGGCTTTGGTGGCAACAATTCTATTAGGGGTTCCTGAAAAAACACTTATGGGGAGTAAGTGTCTATTCCTCGCGTCTTTGGAGGCGCAGGTATCAAGTCTGGCCCCCCATGGCTGGTGTCATTCTTGGCATGCAATACCAAGGTGATGGGTGAGTGTGGAAGCTTCTCACCAACCATCAACACCCCTAGACGGACAATCTTCTCAAACCAGATCTTCATCATCAAACTCTTCGGGCCTTTGTAGATTCGTGGAGAAGTAGAAACTTGGGTTCTGGAGATATGTTAGTTCACTCCCATTGCTCTTAAAGTAGTATATATAAGGTTTCGAGAGTTATGTTTGCAATGACTGGTCAATGTTCCTGCACACTCTGTCATAGATTGTATTTGGTATCAGCATGTGTGAGGTCGCAAGCAGAGTGATCCTTTACTTGCCGGGGATCTAGTCACGTTGTTTCATCGGTCGTGGTGCCTTACCGCTTGCTACGGGAAGTATTTGTGGATGCCATCTAGTACAATTGATCCATGCTGCAAAGTTCATGAAGTGGATGCTCCCACATTTCCTTTCTCTTGTGATGTAGAAAATAGAATGGCCTACCACGTCATGCTGGCTTTGCCCCATGTGAGTAGCGGATTTGCTGGTTACTTTCCTTACTTCCATAGGCCAACTCAAACAAAATCCACCTATCTTTATGTGACATGACCCTGCCACAGAGATGGTTTCACCTGTACGCATGCTACAAATGGCGTCGGAGGAATCAACCAATCAGCAATGGGGGCAGATTACACGTGTGAATGCCTCCTCTGCTATCATCTCCACACTGGATGTGAAACCTATACCCTGGAAATATTCTCAGCCATTTGAATCGAGGAATATTTCATGTCCACCATCCAAAGTTCCATTATTTATGCCACCAAATTTTCTTCTTTGGATACCATGGCCAATTTTGGATCATGATATGTTCTTAATCGTTGATCGCGATCGACCCTTTCATGCAGTCGTAGATCTGAGTGGGCTCCATTAATTTTCGCAATGAGAAATATTGGTATTCAACCTTGCTAGTTTTCATTGTGAAATAAACCATGGCCATAGATCTCTTTTATTTCTTGTCGCGATCATTGATCTTTGCAATCAGTGCCACTCTTTCACGATTTGAAATTGTAGCTTTACCCACACAAGTATGTTTTACGAAATTGACTGAGACCGTAGATTTGACTCGAATCTCATCTCAGCCATCGAATGTTTTTGACCTTTAACTCATTTTTCAATTTGGAAAAGTGGCTTTGGTCGAGCATGTTCGCTTGCGAGAAATGTTTTGAAGCCATTGATCCACCCTCCGATCAATATCAGCCTTTGATTATGAGTCTCGTTTAATGTCTTCAGCGCACCTGTTGTTTTCTTCTTTTCCTTGCACCTTTGATAATCTGGAGGGTGTTCACATGAATTTCAAGGGAATGGGACGCTCATCGAACTCCTATCAGGCCCCTAAATAAATTGTTGAAAATGGAGAGTTAACAAATGTCTCCACGAGGGATGCTATCCTCTCAGTGATAGCAAAGAACCCCCATAGACCAAGTTCCCAATCCATTGGGCTACCTTCAATCTTTCTTTGAAATCTCCATTCTGCTCCGAGCTTATGCTTCAGTGAATTCGTGCCACTCTTGCAAACCATGTTGGTGACTATAAACCTATGCTTGCAACTGAAAATGAAAACAAACTAAAATAGTAATGAAGGAAATGCTTGATGATTACCGAGCTTATTTGTTCCTACCTACTCTACCTAACTTTGTGCACAAGTCCGATTAAGTGAAATCGGACTTCCAATGAAGCCAATCAAGCAACTTGCCTAATATTTTTTTTCTTTTGTCATGCTTGATGGACAGAAATGAAATAGATAATCAGAGAAGGCAATTATAAAAAAATTGATCTTTAAAGTAGAGATGCAACCAATCGTTTCCTTCTCCTATCCCCTCCATGTATTCGGCTAAGGGGTCATAGAAAACATGGAAACCTCCAGCACGTTCTGTCATCTGTTCATGGGAAGGATGTCCGAAATGTCCCTCTTCAGGTGATTCACCAGGTTGACACTTGGAAGATTGTAGAAGAGTATCCACAAAATATTTCTTCAATGGAACATCCCTATTTTCGCTCAAAATTTCTGCAACGAGAGCTTGATGTGATTCAAGAGGAAGAGGAAGGTCCCCTACTTCTTTAGTGGAACAAAGTAGGCATATTCCTCCTATGTAAGGTGGTGCTTCTGAAGGTGGAATACTATAAAATGTGTTTATTTTAAGGCTGTTGCATCCTTCTTCATGGCTTGACACCTCATTATAAATTATTGATGTATCAGTAGCAGGAGAGGAATCGCCTGGCTGCTTCTTCTTATCGTCTTCTTTCTTGTACAGGTTTTTGGACTGCACCATATCCTCTTCTTTCTATTTTTGTTTGGAGGCTTTAATCAAGTGTTGTATTAATTTGAAAGAGTCATAACAAAAGGGTAGGATATCACCTACAGTTCCCTTATCATCCTTTCCTACTTCAACCTTTCGAATTCGCATTTCATCTTGATTCTCTTCATCAGCAGGCTTTGTTTCAACAGCTGGCTCGTTAGGTATATTCTACAGGTATTCTTCCTCATATTCATCGTACATAGGTGTACCAAAATCCTTCTTACAATTGTCCTCTATAGACCCAGGGCGGTACAGGTCGCCATATTCAGATAACAAGTCTGCAGGACCACATGTTCCTGCAATGGGCCGGTCATCTTTCTATATACCAAGAGAGAGCTTTAACAGGACAGGAACTTATCCATTCTACATGTAGGGCCCAACCAATTTGAATGTATCTTTTATTTCACCACCATTGTCTTGATCTGAAAATTTCTTGGACATCTTAAGGTTTTCCTCAACCTCCAAACAATCAACAAACATATGCTGCAGAGTGGTTGATTTTCTCTCCAAAAGAAGTAAGGATAGGTAAAGAGGAAAGGCAGCTGCGTAATAGATCTTAGCAGTGTTCTCAAGAGGTTGGAATTCCTTAGGCATGTTATAATAAAATATTGTGAATATTCTGTTAAAACTATATATGGCCTCACCCTCATGCCTCCTTAGGGAATAAAATTCTGAAAGTATCTGCTCCAGTGGCCTTCTCCTACCCCAAAACTTTAAGAAGGTGCAAGAAAAATCTTCCCAAGTATTGATGGACTTAGGCTGCAAGTGATTAAACCATACTTTGGCATCTCCTTGCAAGGACTAGGTGAAATCCCACATGCAAACATCATCATGTTCTATCTCAAAAAGATCAAAGAAATTCTCAAAGGCTTGTAAATGTTTCTCAATAGTCGAGTCTTTGGATTCTCTGTCAAACTTGTGGAGATATTTGTAATGTTTCACGAGAAAATTATGGAGGATGGGAGGCAGTTGTAGTGGTTTGTATCGGCTTGGAGAAATGGGAGAGACAAGTTTAGGCACAATAACTAAGCTATCATCTGAGGTTTCATGAATTTCACAAGGGTGTCCTTTGACGTTGTGAGCCCCTGGATAAAAATCTAGGCCATAACTAGATGTACAAGATGACACAAAACTTTTGGTTCGTAAAGAAGGATAAACATGAATATATTCATATCTCTGTTCAGAATGATTTGACCCATAGAAGGATGTTTTGATAAACCTAGGGAAAGATAAGAAGAAACTTACAAGATAAAACAAGGCATCCTCGAAGAAGCGTAGACTTGAGTATATTGACCTTCCACCATGCATTTTTAGGCTCTATAAGGGGTCCATTTTCCAGATAGAGTCTACTAGTTTTCCTTGGCCATTTGATTTTCGGGTCACACCACTAGTAGATTCGTTGAAGTTTGAATCCTTCAAGAGTGGAGTCACTAGGTGAAAAGTGCTCAACCTTCTTGATGTCTAGTCATTTTTCACCATCAACAACTAGATCTAAAACCATGCCATTTTTCCTAGGGAGGATCTTCAATTTCGTCCCAGGCAATGGTGCCAGTTTGTTGGCACCGGGATTTGAGGCCCCAAGGTTGAGGGCAAGGGCCCACTCCCAGGAAATAGCAAAACCACTTTAGACTGCACCTCCATCCCTGCACAGTCAGAGAGGGATATCTCATTTTTCTTTGGAGTCTACTCCATGTAAGATATTCAATCTAGGATGGTCAGGGGGCCCTGATCCTGAATGGGACAAAGTGTATTTATGTGAGATGCATGGTGGGATTATCGGGGCAAGGGACCATTGGCAATGGAGTCGAAAACCTGTGTAGGGAACATTTGCATGAGGGAAAGAATGGCATGGGGTTGCAAATAGAGGCAAGATAGCTATCAATATCGCAATCAGGAGATATTTAGCGGATGGTTAGAGGATGAGAGAGAACATCCCATCACGTGGAGCACCAACAAGATGAATTCCATGCAACTTTAGAAGAAAAAATGATAAATGTTTGGAACAACAACTAGAGCATAGCAAGTATGAATTCCTAACTGTTATACACTAAGTTGCAGACATGAAAGCAATCAAAAGACTGGAATGAAAATAGGATGCACATTTCATGTAAAGGAAATTACATATTGAAAGAAGCAACGACACATGAATCTCTGTCATGAGAAACAACTCTTCTTTTGCAATTTTATTCATAACACAGGCATCGGATCTTATTTACAACGGAGAGCCTCATCCCTAGAAAGTTTCCCAATCCAACCAACTCCTTTCTCCCTCTATTGGGAGTTTCTTTATACTATTCTAGTGCTGAGACTATCGAATTGAAAACTGTTACAAGTCACAATCATGCATTAAGGGTACAAGGAGTGGAACTATCACCACATTTTACAAGTAAAAATAAACATTATGGAGCTAGTGGGTGCATTTGGCCTAAGTAACAGTTTGGCGTGATTGGCCGCTATGGCGGATTATGAGTATGATGCCTCCTTCTCTGCCTGAAGCGTGTGCTTCTGTCGTATTCAAATGTAGCTTTCCACATGGGCACACACTAGAAAGGTAGTTTGCATCTTTCCCCTGTTCAACCACATCTGCCACCTGCTTCCTCCCCGAGTAACACTGTTAGCCGTGGGCTCTGGAAGAAGGGCTACATTGCTCCTGGTTGAGAAAAACCTATGAGGTGTCCTGTCATTCTTGTACTTCTCACCCCTAGCGAGGTGAGCTCTCCCATAGGCAATAAGGTGTAGCATGTCTACACCAGCCCCATCACCCTTGGAAAGTGGACTTCACAAACAGGGTTGTGTGGGATTTAGACCCCTGATGCTCCCATCCGAAAAAATGCTTATATAGGGAGAAATCAAGGATTGCCCCCTTCTGTGGAGGCTTTGGTGGCAGTGATTCTATTAGGGGTTTCTAAACAAATACTTACGAGAAGTAAGTGTCCAGGCCCCAATGGCCAGTGTCATTCTTGGCATGCAATACCAAGGTGACGGGTGAGTTTGGAAGCTTCTCACTAACCATCAACACCCCTAGATGGACAATCTTCTCAAACCTAATCTTCATCGTCAAAATATTTGGGCCTTTGCAGATTCGTGGAGAAGTAGAAACTCGGGTTCTGGAGATATGTTAGTTCACTCCCATTGCTCTGAAAGCAGTATATATAAGGCTTCGAGACTGACCTTTGTAATGATTGGTCAACATTCTTGCACACTCTGTCATCAAGTGTATTTGGTATCAGCATGTGTGAGGGTGCGAGCAGAGTGATCCTTTACTTACCGGGGATCTAGTCACATCGTTTCATCAGTCGTGGCGCCTTACCACTTGTTGCAGGAAGTATTTGTGGATGCCATCTGGTACAATTGATCCATGCTACAAATTTTATGAAGTGGACGCTCCCATGTTTCCTCGCTCTTATGATGTAGAAAATGGAACAGCCTCCCATTTCGTGCCGATTACTTTCCTTACTTCCACAGGCCAACTCACACAAAAGCCACCTATATTTACGTGACATGACTCTGCCACAAAGATGGTTTCACCTGTACGCATGCTACAAATGGTGTTGGAGGAATCTGCCCATCTACAATGGGGTATATTACACGCGTGAATGCCTCCTCCACTATCATCTCTGCACTGGATGTGAAACCTGTACCCTAGAAATATTCTCAGCCATATGAATCAAGGAATATTTCATGTCCACCATCCATGTTCCATTATTTCTGCCACCAACTTTTCTCCTCTGGATACCACGGGTAATTTTGGATTGTGATATGTTCTTAACCATTGATCACGATCAACTCTTTCATGCAGCCATAGATACGAGTGGTACCCATTACTTTTCGCAATGAGAAATATTGGTATTCAACCATGCTAGTTTGGATTGTGAAATAAACCATGGCTGTAGATCTATTTTCTTTCTTGTCACGACCGTTGATCTTCGCAATCGGTACCACTCTTTTGCAAGTTGAAATTGCAGCTTTACCCACACAAGTATGGTTTGTGAAATTGACTGAGACTGTAGATCTGACTCGGATCTCATCTCGACCGTCGAATGTTTCCAACCTTTAACTCATTTCGCAATCTGGAAAAGTGGCTTTGGTTGAGCATGTCCGCTTGTGCAAAATGTTTTGGATCCATTGATCCACCCTCCGATCAATCTCAGCCTTTGATTATGAGTCTCGTTTAATGTCTTCAGTGCACCTGTCATTTTCTTCTTTGCCTTGTGCCTCTAATAATTTGAAGGGTGTTCACATGAAGTTCAAGTGAATGGGATCCTCATCAAACTCCTGTCAGGCCCCTAAATCAACTGTTGAAAATGGAGTGTTAATAAATTTATTATCATTTATTACATGGGTCCTAAAATATTATCACACCTACAAATTCTTCCATGTAGCATGCATCTTAAAATTGATGTGACTGGGGTTTCCCCTCTATCTTGTCGTTCCTATGATTACTAATTCGGTGTCCCACTTGGACAAATGGTTTCCATCCTATAATTATGAAGGTTGAACTGTCACGTCCCCACCCTTCTACCGACGAGAGGACGCGACTAACAGCTAACTGTCCAGGAAAACTAAGCCCCATGTACACAATATGAAATGCTATAAAATAAAAACATACATAGATGCATAAATGATTATCAAACAGTGGAAGCAATTTCATTCATTCACATCATTTAACATGTTCATATTGATTTATAAAACAAATATAATTGCAAGGATTTAAACACAAGAATACTTATATTAGAAGCAGTTTGTCTTGCAACCAGCTACGTCACTACAATGTTCCACCCAACCATAGGCCAGTGTGCTCATCAATCTCTTAGCAACACTACCACCCTCGAGATGGGAATGATTTTCCCAAGGAATAAGGGGAAAACTAGCAGGCTCACACGTAGCCAAGGATACACAAAACTCAGCCAAGCCAACACAGTTGGGTTTATCAAGCTATGAAGGAGCTGGAAAGGTTGGCTGCTAAGCTAGTGAGCTCAACCAAAGAGCTATGGACACTTGCACCAGAACTAGCCTAAATTCTAAAACATCTACACCACCCAACACAAGGAAGCGTCCCCTTCTCTGCTACATAGCCCCTCGGTCTATGCCTTCCCTCCTAGTGCTATTCAGGGTGTGCAAAGAAGGAATCCAACCATCTATCTATGTCTCTGATGCTTTTGCACACACTAGGTTTGTCAAGCAAGCTCAAATCCCATTTCCACTCCCAATTCAGTGCTAGCCAAAGCCAAAAGATGCATCCACAACAAAATACAATTTCTAGGTTTGAGGAAGAATCGTTTGGGAAACAAAAATGAATTGCCAAGATGGGTAAAACAGTTCCCTAACAAAAATTTGATTTCCAAGAATGTTTTGGACCTAAGGAGGCCAAAACGGACTCAACAACACTCAAAATCATGGGTCTCTTCTTCCCCTCACTGGGAATTTCCAGAAAACGATTTCCAGCTTGGAGACAATGGGGAAAATGTAGCAAAACATGGGAAAAGAAAACTCAGCCACTGATAATCACCAAAAATGATTTCCCAGCCTGAGCAAAATGAGGTAATAACCAAAAACATGAATGGTTTCACACACAGGAAGTTATGAATTCCTGAGAGAGCTCACGTGAAGGAAAAATGGTGGGGGGGGGGATGAAAAACATGAAAGCATGGTAAAATGGGATACGTTTTTGGGTTTTTACTTGCCCAAGGAGTCAAAACGCATTTCCCAAAAAATAATGGCTTCTACAATTCGAATTTGGGTTGTCATACCTTGCCCATCCCATGCAATAACCAACTCAACCGACTTCTGGCAGTAATAAATTATTGGGTGAATAAGACAAGAAAGGTAGTTGATAGTTTTACTGGGTTCCCCCTTTGACCTTTGGTATTTTCTCGTTGGCCCCAAAGGTTTGAAAATCCCCCCACCTATCCTTAGGAAATCATGCCCCCATCTCATTATGTGTTGCATTGACATAGCCGGTTGTGGGTTTTTAATTAAATTGCATATTTACATGATGTTCAAAATTATAATGTGTCAACTAGCACAAATACCATTGGCGATGATTTTAATCACCGAAACATGAAAATGATAATCCATGGTGGGCCTTTTTGCCTTTAGCTCCACACCATGATTAATTACAATATATACATCATATACATTTAATGCAAACGGGGTAAAAAATGGGGTCAATATATACATCATATACATTTAATGCAAACGGGGTCAAAACTGGGGCCAATCACATGGCATCCTCCAGCTCCCATGTACCCTCTTTAAGACCGTAGTGCTCCCATTGCACCTTTCCTCCCCTATGGCTCGATTGTGGAGCATTGTGACCTTCCTATTGAGGATGTGCATTGGATTGATTTGGTACTCTCCCTCGGGTTCCACCTGAATCACATCCCAATTTATCACATGGTTAGGATCATGTACATATTTCTTAAGCAAAGAAACATGAAAAACATTATGAGCTCTAGTGCTAGCAGGAAATGCAATTCTATATGCAACTGGCCCTATTCTTTCAAGATTTTCAAATGACCCACAATATATAGGTGACAACTTGGCACAACTACCAAGATTCAAGGAACTCTTCTTTTCCCTCACTCTAAGGTAAACATGATCCCCAACACTGAATTCTTTATTCACCCTATGCTTATCAACATATCTTTTATGTCTGTCTTGGGATACTTTCAGATTCTGCCTGATCTTTACAACCTCTTGCTCCATTTCCTTGAGCAATTTTGGCCCAAGCACAACCTTGTTCACTGGATTATCCGAAGTCACTAGTGTCCTACACCTTTTGCCATACAAAGCTTCATACGGACTCATCCCCAAGGATGCTTGCTCTCCATTTTTATGAGCAAACTCCACCAAGTGTAAATAATCTTCCCACTTGGTTGGTTTGTCCACCACATACATGCGAAGCATGTATTCAAGCAATTTATTTACTCTCACTATTTTCCCATCAAACTGAGGATGGTAGGCAGTGCTAAAGTTCAACTTCGTACCCAAATATGCAAACAAACCCTTCCAAAAATTGGAAGTGAACTTGACATCTTTGTCACAGATTATTGCCTTAGGTAATCCATGACTTAATTGGTATAAAATGTGTTGCCTTTGTCAACTTTTCCACCACAACCATGATGGAATCATGTTGTCTCCAATTCATTGGAAATCGTGTAATAAAATACATGGAAATAACTTCCCATTTCCATTCTGGAACTGGCAAAGGATGCAATAAACCTGTTGGTTGTTGATGCTCAACCTTTACCTGCTGACATTTCATGCACCTCGAAATGTACTCAACCATATCCTTTTTCATTCCTGGACAAAAATATTGCTTTTTGGCTATAGCAATCATCTTCTGATATCCTGGATGACCAGAATATGGAGCATGGTGGATCTCGTCCATAACCATTCTCCTCAAATATTCTACATTTGGAATATATACTCTATTCTTATAAGTAAGAAGTCCATCTTCTTCCAATTTATATCCCTCATACCTCTTCTCAAGACTTTGCTGCTGTAATTTGTATTTTACTTGCTCATACAATTCATCCCCAGTAGCATGATCAACAATTTGTTGTCTCAAATCTGATTGGAAAATACTAAGAGATTCCACATGCATTTCCCGCACCTTCCTACTGAGTGCATTAGCTACCTTTTTATTTTTTCCTTTTATGTGCTTGATTTTGAAATCAAACTAACATAAAAACTCCATCCATCTAGCTTTCCTAGAATTCAGAGTAGGCTGATCCAACAAATACTTCAGACCAAAATGTTCTATCCTTAGCTCAAATCTTCTGCCCATCAAGTAATTACTCCACATCTCGAGAGAATGTACTATGGCTGGAAGTTCTAGATCATGAGTATCATAGTTATTCTCATGCTCCTTCAGCTTTCTTGACTCATAAAATATCACATGGTTCTCTTGCATAAGGACTCCTCTAAGCCCTTGTCTGCATGCATCAATACACACCAAAAAATCCTTTTATGGGTCTGCAATATTCAAGACTGGTGCACTTGTGAGAAAATTCTTTAACTGCTGGAAGCTTTCTTCACACCTCAGTGTACATTCAAACTTTATTCCCTTATTTTGCAAAGAAGTGACTAGATGTGCAACCTTGGAGAATCCCTCAATGAATCTCTTGTAGTATCTTGCAAGTCCCATAAAAGATCTTACATATGTTACATTTCTCAGAGTGGGCCAATTCATAATGGCCTCAATCTTCTCAGGGTCCACAGATATACCCTCACTTGAGATAATGTAACCCAAATCATGAATCCTATATTTATAGAAGTCACACTTGCTCAACTTTGCATACAGTTGATTCTCCCTCAACAATTGCAATGTGAATCTCAAATGTTCTTCATGCTCTTCCTCATTCTTAGAATAAATAAGAATGTCATCAAGGGAAACAAGAACAAACTTGTCCAAATACCTGTTGAAGACACTATTCATAAGGCACATAAATGTAGCTGGGGCATTTGTGAGACCAAATGGTACCACTACAAACTCATAATTCCCATACCTTGTCCTGAAGGCTGCCTTATGAATATCTTCATCTTTGATTCTTACCTGATGGTAACCATACCTCAAGTCAATCTTGGAAAATACCTTTGCTCCTCTCATTTGATCAAAGAGGTCATCAATCCTAGGCAAAGAGTATTTGTTCTTCACAATAACCTTGTTCAATTGTCTGTAATCAATACACAACCTGAGTGTACCATCTTTCTTCTCCACAAACAGAACCGGTGCTCCCCAGGGAGACACACTCGGCCTGATATACTTATTCTCCAACAACTCTTGCAGTTGCATCTTCAACTCTAGTATTTATGGTGTGCTCATCCTGTAGGGTGTCTTGTACATTGGTGCTGCTCCTGGCACAAGTTCAATTGTGAAATCAATGTCCCTCTTTGGAGGAAGCCTTGGAATCTCATCAGGAAACACGTCCCTGAATTTTTGCAACACCTGATAATCCTCCAACCTAGGAGTTCCATTCTATGTTGTTTCCAAAATATGAGCTACATACAACTGGAAACCTTTCCTACAGAACTTCTTCAACTGCATTGCTGAAATTTGCCTCACGGAAATCACCTTTGGAATGCCAGTCACAATCCTTGGGTTCCCTTCTTCATCCATGCATTCAAAAGTCTTATTATAATAGTCAAGCTTTACACTATGAGCTTCTAACCAACCCATTCCAATGAGAACATCATAGGAACCAAGTGGTAGAACATTCAGATCTACATAGGTGTCCAATCCATTCATAACCAATGGACACTTCTCTACCACTTCACTAACCTTTCTCTTAGTTCCCATGGCTAGCTGAACTAACCAGGATTTTCTATGCCTTACTTTCTTAAAAGAACAAATCTCCACTACTCTAGGAGTAATGTAACTGTGAGTAGAACCAAGGTAAATCAAAATAGAAACATATTGCTCAACAATCTTACCTGCAACTTCAACCACAGTTAACTGGTGATCTACCTAGTGGTCCTCCAGTGCTGCATGAATCATAGGGATAGATCTTGCTACTTGACCCACTATTTCCACCTCTTGAATGTTGTAAGCTGGACTTGCATTCTCATTCTCAAGTGGACAATTCCTATGCATGTGCGGTCCTCCACATTTCCAACATTGGAGTGGTCCTCTACTCTGTTGTGGTTCTCCGGGATTTTCTCACACCACTCTAGCTGGTTGCTTCTAAAATTGGGACGGCTGCTTCTGCTGATTCCTGAAGTTAGAAGGTTTAAAACCTTTATTCCTTTGGTCATACTTCTCGTTCTTCTTGTCCTTCCATGTCTTATGATAATTAGGTTTTCCATTGCTTTGCTCATAGAAATACTTAGCCTTCCTTATTGATTCTTCAAGACTTCTAGGTTCATAAAACTCAATTATGTCCTTATAAGACTGGGGCAATATGCTCAAGAAGTGTTGGATCTTCAATTTTCCATCTTTAATGTACCTAAATTACTTCAATAGTTCCAAGAACTTGTTTGCATATTCTTCCATGGTCTATTGTCCCAATCTCAGCTCATGGAACTCTTTAATCTTGTCATCATAGTACCTATCAGAGAGGTACTTCTGCTTGAAATACTTCTGGAACTGCTTCCATACAATATTCCTTTCATTGATATTATTTACCTACCTGAAGTGTTCCCACCGTATGGATGCTCTTTCAATCAAATTGAAGATGGCTACCCTAGCCTTCATATTTCCTGAATAGTCTTGGACTTGGAAATATTTTCTCATCCCAAGAAGCCAAACTTCAGATTCTTTTCCATTATTTATCTCACCATTGAAGGTAGGAGGCCTTTCCTTCATGTGAATGGTTCTTGTAATGCCTCTTCCTCTCATTCTTGTGAGATGAAGAGCTTGAACCGCTAGTGGATCTTTCAAATTTAGATGACCCACTAGGAGATCTATTTTTTCTTCTGGTATTGCTCTTACTACCTTCCGGTCTTACTGTCCGGTCCCTAGAGTTCATCCACCTCTAGATGTCTGTCAAACTTTGTAGCATGGTTGCATTCAGTTGATTCAGCTCCTCCTAATCCTTAACCAATATTTCATTATCTGCCCTGTAACTTTTCATCTCCACCCTTAGGATTCTCATGGTGGCTGTAAAATATGGGGGAGTCTCTTGAAATCTCCTCCCATTAGACTCTGTCTAAGCATTTCCAACTCGGACATTTTCCCCCATAGCATATTCCTCGTGCGCATAGGGATCTCGTGCATCATTCATGTTGAAGGTTCTCGTGGCTGAACCAAAACCCAACTTTATTGATCTGCACTATGTGGAATGATGCCCTTTAGAAGGTGACTATAATTATGCAAATTGTGTTAATAAACACGATTTTTAGCTACAAAATATTCACATGAATCATAGATTACTTGCCTTTACTTCAAAAAATCATACATTGACAACTTTGCCCAAAACACAGAATTTTTCTTTTCACAAGAATGACGGTCTGAAGGGGACAACGGGGGTCAAGCGGGACTTCCATTTTTCATCTTTCTATCCTTGTAGATCTCACTAAAAAAGCCTGCTAAATTTCTCTTCCAAAACCCTGTTTTGGTTCAATCTTCAGTTTTCTTCCGCTACATCGAAAATATATTCAATCTTCACCCGCTGATGTAGCAGCTCAATCTTCATTTGTCATCCACCGCCATTAAGGCTCCTTATTTCTTTTCCATCTGCCACTGCCGGCTTCTTTTTTTGCTTCCATTTGCCACCTCATTGGCTCGGATTTATTCTTTTACCTGCTGCTGTTGCGGCTCGAACTTCACTTTCTGTCTGCCATAGCAGCTCTGACTTTTCAGTTTTCGGCCACCGTTGCGGCTCGTTCTTCTTTTTCTAGCCACTGCTATGTAGGCTCCATTTTATTCTTCCACACACAACACACATTGGCTCAAACCTTAATTTCCACCCGTTGCAGTGGCTCCCACATCTTTTTCCATCCTCCGCCATAGAGGCTCCAACCTACTCTTTCTCCCATGGCCATGTTGGAAATATTTCCCTCTTCCAACCATCGTTGTGGCTTGGTATTTTTCTTCATTCCCCCACTACAGTGGCTTCCTCTTCATATTTCTCCCGCCGCTATAGCAGCTCAAAGTTTCATTTCCTTCCACTGCCTCCATGCTTAGAAAAATTTTCAAATTTTCTTTTCATCGGCTTGCCTCTCCTGACATGCATCAGTTCCCAACTCTTTTCCCTTCCTGCCATTGTGGATTCCTTTCTGCAAGCCTAGATGCTTCCGCCAACTCACATCTCAGGTGTCGCAACTGGTATAGCGGCTTGGACTCAAACTTACACCTGCCGAAGTATCTTTCGCATCGGAAGGTTCTTGGATTACCGTCCGTCGTGTCAAAAGAAAGAAGGGAACAATGCCGCCATTGTGGCTCCCTTCAAACATTCTAGCCGCTACATTGGCTCTCTTTTAGTGAAGGAATTCGAATATCGGATAGACTTAGCCAAAGTCATCTGACATACCATACTTATAAAATTTTCAATTTTTCTATGTTGGTCTATCTTCAACAGAATTTACCCTCACCTTTGTCAACTGATTTCCTTAGCCCACAAAATCCCAATACTGCAACCTAATGCTCTGATACCAATCTGTCATGTCCCCACCCTTTTACTAGTGAGAGGACGTGACTAACAGCTAACTATCCAGGCAAACTAAGCCCCATGAATACAATATGAAATGCTATGAAATAAAAACATACACAGATGCATAAATGATTATCAAACCGCGGAAGCAAATTCATTGAGTCACAGCATTTAACATGCTCGTATTGATTTATAAAACTAACACAATTGCAAGGATTTAAATAGAAGAATTATTAATATCTTAGAAGAATTTTGTCCCGCAACCATCTACGTCACTGCAACGTTCCACCCAACCATAGGCCAGTGTGCTCATCAATCTCTCAGCAACACTACCACCCCCAAGCTAGGCATGATTTCCACAAGGAATAAGGGGAACACTATAAGGCTCACATGTAGCCAAGGATACACAAAACTCATCCAAGCCAACACAATTGGGTTTATCGGGCTATCAAGGAGCTAGAAAGGTTGGCTGCTAAGATAGTGAGCTCAACCAAAGATCTATGGACACTTGTGCCAGAACTAGCTTGACTTCTAAAACATCTACACCACCCAACACAAGGCAGCATCCTCTTCTTTGCTACATAGTCCCTCGGGCTATGCCTTCCCGCCTAGTGCTATTAAGGGTGTGCAAGGAAGGAATTCATCCCTCTAACTCTATTTGTGAGGCTCTTGCCAACACTAGGTTTGTTAAGCAAGCTCAAATCCCATTTCCACTCCCAATTTAGTGCTGGCCAAAGCCAAAATGTGCATCCACAACACAATACGATTTCTGGTTTTGAGGAAGAACCATTTGGGAAACAAAAACGAATTGCCAGGATGGGTAAAACAATTCGCTAACAACAATTCAATTTCCAAGAATTTTTTGGCCCTAACGTGGCCAAAATGGACTCAACAACACTCAAAATCATGGGTCTCTTCTTCCTCTCACTGGGCATTGCCAGAAAACGATTTCCATCTTGGAGACAATAGGGAAAATGAAGCAAAACGCAGGAAAAGAAAACTCAATCACTGATAATTACCAAAAATGATTTCCCAGCCTGAGAAAAATGAGGTAACAACCAAACACATGAATGGTTTCACATACAGGAAGTTCTGAATGCATGAGAGAGCTCATGTGAAGGAAAAATGTTGGGGCAAAAAATGAAAAACATGAAAGCATGGTAGGATGGCATACGTTTTTGGGTTTGTACTTTCCCAAGGAATCAAAATGCATTTCCAAAAAACTGATGGCTTCTACAATTCAAATTTGGGTTGTCATACCTTGACCATCCCATGCAATAACCAACTCAACCAACTTCTGGCAGTAATAAATGTTTGGGTGAATAAGACAAGAAAGGTAGTTGACAGTTTTGATGGGTTCCCCCTTTGACATTTGGATTTTCCCCACTGGTCCCAAGGGTTTGAATATTCCCCCCACCCTTATCCTTAGGAAATCATGCCCCCATCTCATTATGTGTTGCATTGACATAGCTGGTTGTTGGTTTTTAATTAAATTGCATATTTACATGACGTTCAAAATTATAATGTGTCGGCTAGGACAAAATACCATCGGTAACATAAAAATTGCATTGAACTTAAACATACACAAATGTATAAATTATTAACATACACAGGAAGAAAATTCATTCATTCACAACATTTAACATGTTCATATTAATTCATAAACACATATACAAGTGCAAAAGATAAAATAGAAAAGAATACTTATCTTGAAAGAATCTTGTCCCGCAACCAACTACATCACTGCAACATTCCACCCAACCATAGGCCAGTGTGCTCATCAATCTCTCAGCAACACTACCACCCTCGATATGGGCATGATTTCCACAAGGAATAAGGGAACACTAGCAGACTCACACATAGCCAAGGATTTATCAAAATTTAGCCAAGGAGGTGGAATGGTTGAATTGCTAAGCTACTGAGCTCAACCACAGAGCTATGGACACCTACAAAAGATCTATCTTGGATATTCCAACACCTACACAACCAATAGAAGGAATCATCCCCTTCTCTGCTACACAGCCCCTTAGGCTATGCCTTCCATTCCAGTGCTATTCAGGGTGTGCAAAGAAGAAAATCCAACTCCTTTTGATCTGTCTGTGAGGTTCCTTTCCCCACTAGGTTTATCAAGCTAATTCTTCCCCAATTCTACTCCAAACCAGTTCAGACCAAAACCAAGGGTGCACACATAGCAAAATGCAAGATCTGGGTTTGAGGGAAAACGTTTTTCAACCAAAAACGTAAATGGAAAATGGGTAAGACAACCCCCTAATAAAAAATCAATTTCCAGAATCTTTCTATGGCTTCACGTGGGAAAAAATGGCTCCCTAAGTTCCTAAATTTGTGGATATGTCCCCCATTGGTTGTGCAACACTGAAAACACAAAATTCCCCAACCGTGGAGATGTGGAAACAACACAAAAATGTCCAGGAGTGATCCCAACCATTGAAAATTAACAAAAACACTTCCCAACCATGGGAAAAATTAAGGACACTGCAAAAAACGTGAATGGAGAATGCCATGAGCTCCCAAAAACATGAGAAGAAGAGAGGATGTCAATGCATGAGGGAATGGGTAGGATTTTTGGGCATTTTCTTGGCCCCTAAGTCAAAAAAAAATTTCGCAAAAATGGGAGCTTCCCCAAGTTCAAATTTGTGACCCCCTACCTTGCCCATTCGCATGCAATAACTAACCCAACCAATTTCTGGAAGAATTAAATGATTGGTCACAAAATACAAAATGGGTAGTTGACAGTTTGATGGGTTCTCCCTTTGACATTTTGATTTTCCCCATTGGCCCAAAGGTTTGAATATTTCTCCCCCCTTATCCTTAGGAAATGATGCCCCCATCTCTTTTAATGTTGCATTGACATGGCTAGTTGTGGTTATTTAATTAAATTGCATATTTACATGATGTCCAAAACTATAATGTCCATGGCTAGCATGAAATACCATCGACATCGATTTTAATAGCCAAAGCATAAAACAATAAATCAATGGTGGGGATTTCACCTTTATCTCCACACCATGATTAATTACAATATAAATGTCATATACATTTAATACAAATGGGGTCAAAACCGGGGTGTTACATTGTATCAGAACACATGGAACCCATATAATGATTACAAAGGTTGAATATTGTCAAGATTTAACACACCCTTAACCTTCTACAATGGGAAATTACCTTTACATGTGGGACTCCCACATCTATTGTGAAGCTAAAAATCTAGTTTCTAAAAACACTCATTTTTTCTCCATATACGACTTACCATCTTCACAATACATCCTCCCACACTTAATGCACCATGGTTTTGTCCTTGTCATGTGGCTTCCACCTATATGTATGCTCCAACATATCATGTGCTCTACCATGTTAGATAGTAAGTTCCATTCCATAAGCCCATATATATATATATATATATATATGTTCCAAATTGATGGTTGGCCTCCAACCATGTCAATTACAACTCAATAGATTTCCATGTGACCTAATTTTTCAATCACTATTATGATGACCATAGTCACTATGGATTCCACCATAGCCTTATTAAATCAACCTCTATCAAGTTATGTTGCTCTTGAAACAAAATTTTGACTCCATTGTGTTAATATGTATAAATGGCATGACTTGTCAAAGTAAAGGAAAAATAATTGTTATGAGGGTTTCAAATAACCCCAAGCAAGGGTTTCTTATCTCCTAAGTCGTTTGGTATGATTATTTCTGACAGGTTTGATTGGCCCAATTTCCAATTCAAAGGTTTCTCCCAAAAGGAGACTTAGTTTTTTATTTACTAAAACTAAGTGAGACCCTAACTACTTAGGTAATCAATATCCTATATAACCTAGTTTAATATTTAATAAGAATGCATATTAAAATGAACTAATGATAAAATATAAAGGGGTTAAATGTTTATAAATTCTAGAGTGGAAACCTTCAACATTTTATGGAGAAAGATTAAACATGTTAAATTTAATCAGGAACAAATCCAAGATTAACTCAAAACATAATAACAGGTAAGATTAAACAAAGCCACAACAAATCATTAACTAAGTGCAATATTTAATAATCTATTGATTTAAAGAGAATAATGACAACTAATATTATGAAACACATTCCAAAATCACAATTGTTCTATCAATTGTGAATAAGTTAACAAAACCTACAAAATTAATGAATCAGAACAACATACAATGAACAACAATTGAGAAAACATCAAAACCTTGTTCATTACATGAAAAATTCAGTTATGGTTAATATTTGAGAGATACATTGCATAAAATAAAATGAAGAGTGAGAATTTAAGAATCATGAATGAAGCTGACACCAGGATTGCAAAAATCCTCCAAACTGCATTAGATCCAAATGATTATGGAATTCATTCAATAGAATTCAAAGAGATGAATACAAGTATCAAATACACAACATATTTTCCTAATGCGTGTCCCAAAGACTATCCTCTTGAGGTCTTACAATGATAATCAATAAAGACATGAAAACATATAAGGCATATACAAAAAAAAATGGGGATCCGGTCTCCTAAACCTTAGGACAATATAACTTTTGTGGCCGGGATTGGCCAAAAAGTCCTTCCACTTGGAAAAAACATCTATCATTTTAGTCACATCATTATACAAAACATTCTCCAACTGAATTTGAGCCTTGAAAATATAGGATTGAAATTATTTATTCTTGATCTTACACTACTTATATTGGAAACTCTCCAACGATGCCTTATGATGGGTCATAAATGAAATCAAAGATCTTAAAGTTGGGACATCAAGTTGAATAAGGGTCCAAATTTGTTATGTTGAATCATGCTATTGTTGATCCACATTGAATTTTTTTAATTTGGTTGGAATTGCATCAACCAACTCAACAAAGACGTGCATATCCAGGTTCTCCATAGTATTATCTATTTGAGTCCATAATCAACCAAATTTCTTCTATCCCCTCTCAATTAAAATAGCAATATCATCACACACAATATCTCAAAACTTTAAAGAAACATTCACCCATTTAAGTTTCATTAGATCTAGTTGAGGAATAGATTCAGTGGCATTTTTAATGTAATACTTTCAATTAGGAAATTGTTCAAAATATTTCTAGGCTACCTTCATATTCTCTAAATGTTCATTCAACAAATCAAATAAATGATCTAAAGCAAATAGATCATATTGAATATCATTTAAACCGGAAAATAAATCTTTCTGAGCTTCCATAAATTAATTATTAAGAGAAATAACCCCTTCTTTGAATTCATTAAGAGAAATATTGAAAGATGTAGAATAAATCAATTATGATTTCAATAGATGTCGTTCTTATTTCATGTCTCTACTTTCATTTGCTTTCTCCATGATATTATCGTATGTTGTTTTCTTCTACTCCAATACCGTATCAAGTTGTACTTGAAGGTCCTTTCGGTGTTGAGCCTTTATGTCCTCTAGTTGCTTTGGAAAATTAGAATGCAAAGACATTTTCTCTACTTAAAGAGAAGCATCTTTGGTCCTCTCCTCATTGATCATCTATTTCAAAGTAGAAATGGTATGATAGCTATCTCCCACAAAGGCCCCCATCATAGTTTTTGTTTATGAAGCTTCCCTTTGCACATCCATTGATGCTTGATTCCAAACAATTTGGTGCTAATGGGGACCATTGACAAAATCATCTTCCCTTGCTCTCTTCTTTCTCATGACTTCTTTCTATCTCTTGTTGATGAAGTAGTGCCCCAAGGACTCTACTGCATATTCCCCAAAATATGTTGTGTCTTGGGAAGAGGTCATCAAAAGGATGACTGATGATAAAATGGGTATATGGTGAGTGGAAACAATAGACATGGATTTATGAGACACATCGGGAATTCTGAATAAGCAAGGAATAGGAGTAGATGAACTTTGTAGTTGAGATTGAGAATATTGAGCAAAAGAGGTCATATTTTCAGACTGGGAAGTTAAAACGAAGGTCTCTTTGCTTAAAGAATAACTAATAGTTTCCATAAGTTCTAGCTTCTGTAAGATGGAAGGGTTTCCTAAAATGTCATGAGAACTATGAATTTGAGATGAAGAAGGTCCAAGAGATCTAAGCGAAGATTGATTTTGGGAAATTGGAGAAGTAGGAGGAGTACTCATAAGATTCTAAGTAGGTACATTGTTAAGATCTTATATGGTGTGACCATTATCTTTGGGTAACTTCTGTTTAGAATTAATAGGAAAAGAATCTAAAGGGGCCTTTGAAGCAAAAGGAAGTAAAGAACCTAGGTTTTATTGAATAATTTGTGGAATAGAAACCTAGTTCATGTTCTTCCAATTCTAAGTCAATAATATGCATAAAGGATTTAGTGGAGGAAAGTATAGGTACCATGGTAACTAAGATTTTTTCTTCTTTAAATTCTAAATTAGAAGCAATTTCAGGGGAAGAACTAATAACAACCGGAGGATTGGAAGTTTTGTACAATTTACCTTTAAGGACCTCTACCTTTTGCATGATATTGGATATGGTCTCAATAATTGTCAAAGGTTTATTATTACTTGGTGTGACTATTCTGGAAATGGTTGTACAAGATCCTTAAACTTTGTGGATCTTGGAACCAAGTTATTGATGTTTATTCCCATATCTGTTTTTTTTCTTGTTTTAGAGCTACAAAATCCCTATTCCTTTTTTCCGAAACTATTACTTTTTATATATTTCGAGATTCATGGATCAAGGCCCTTTCAATTGGGTTTGTCATTTTACTCAAAAAAATTTCAAAACTTAAATCCCCTTGATAAAGTGAATCATTAGGATTTGTCTCATGGATATAAGAAGACTTAATTTTGGTTGTAGAGAAGTGATTCTCCACAAATTGTCTTATATCATGCATTATTTTCATTCTCATGCCCAATATCAAATCCTGCAACTTGGAAGCCATCAAGTGTGCATGGGGAGCATTTTGAATAACTCAGTGACCTATGTATAGTAAAAAATTAGGCCAATTATTCCATTTGAGATTTGTACACTGATAATGAATTTGATCAATTTCTATTTGATATGCAATGCATTCTAGGAACATTCTGTGAGGGACAAAACTAGGGAGAAAATGAAGAGAATTGTGTCCCTTGTGTCAGGGACAACTATTAAATTTTTTGCCTCTTACGAGAGTCTTGGTGCATTGGTATTGAAAATTATAAAGTATATAGTGCTCAAGAAATTATCACATATATCATATAAGTGGGGATGATAGTTATCTTCCAATAATATGGAACAATAGATATGAATTGGAGGTGCTTGGATTGTCCAATGGAATTTCATTAGTGGAAATGTGAAAGATGCACACATCAAATCAAACAAATAGGTGGACATGTAGAAATTTGGATTCCTGGTTGCAGGGGAATTATTGGATAATGTCAATGAATCTTTTATATTGACAGGAAATATTTGGTCCCAATTGAATAGCTGGCCACACGTAGCAATATGGTGGACCATTAGTGCCCACTCTAATATGAATCAGGTGTAGTTCTTCGATCCATAGAAGTGGTATGGAATATAATCTAGTAATTTGATTGTTTCCTTGAGGTGATAAATGTTGTACAATCTATTGAGTTTGATGGTAAACTATATTGTTGAACCACCACCGTTTTACTAGTTCCACCAGGTTGAAATGATTCCCATATATAGCTACTATTTCTTGGGTTAGCAATTGCTGAAGAGTCTTTAGAGCATATATACAGGAAAAAGTTTCTGCTTTACAAACTAAAAACATGGCATGGTTTGAATTATGGAAAGATATTGAAGGTAGGTCTACAAAACCTATCATCCATTTAAGTAAATCTGGGTAGGGAATCATAATTGGACTGTTGGAATATATTAAACCCACTCACAACTTAGTATAAAATAATTAATCATTATTTGATTAATTATTCACCCACTAGCTTAATTAGTTGGCATCCACTTGCACCTTAAAGTCAATACATGCCATCTATATCCTAGGAATGATTTATTTCCAATTCTAGGTTGATCTTGACCACCTTTTGACCATCCAGAATTAGTATACAGGACTTTACAACAGATTCTGGTTTTTCTGTTTTTCTGCTTTTCCTGCTTTTCTGTGGATAAGATAAAAGCTAGTCAACTAGGAAACTAGGAGCTTTTGTTTCCAACCCATCCTCCATTAGTTTTTCTCCATTTTCTAGGATTAGCATGTTTTTTCCATCTCCTTGACAACTCACTCATGATTTTTCCAACTCGTGAGGTCCTTGATATATTTGGGAAGTGCTTTAGCCACCTATGGGGGTTTGCTTTATTTTGGTAAGTCAACCTTTTTGACCTTTATGAGTTGTTTCCATACAATTAGATTTTCCTATGAGGGATGTACTATTTATGTACACTATTATTCATAATTATTCAATGGAAGGATACACACCAATATTCATCTCTTCATTCATGTGATTCCATCCCTTTTCTTCTTTCTATTTTTCTTGTGTATGCTTGTGAGAATTCTTAGTAGCAAGATCTATTTCTTCTGCTTCTTCTTAGAATCATTGATCATAGCATTGATATATTATTTCTACATGGTATCAAAGCAGCAATGTTGATCAAGTTTTACAGAGTTGAGGAGCGCTTCCAGTCTCCTATCCCTCTCTAAAGAAGAGCGTGTCTAGCTTACAAGATTTTCTCCTAGTTTTTTTTGCAGGTTGTAGAGAGTATCTCTTAGAGCATATCAACAACTTCAATATGGATTCAAAATTTCCTCTACTATCTCCTTTCAACTATGTTGATTGGAAGCCAAAGATGAGTGCATACTTGAAGAGGTAATGTCTCTTTGATGTCTCCATTGGTGCATTGAGTGTGTTTGTGCCAGAAATTGTTTCTAAGGCCAGAGAAAGAAGCCAACACACACTCAAGATAAAATTCAATAAAACAGATTAGGTTTAGGGTTTTTGCAATGTTTTAATGGTTGTAAACTCTTGGAGAAAGACAGGGAATGCATTCATGAGAAAAGTAGTAACTGAATCATAAACAGAAAATGATAAAGATGCATAATATATCACACAAGATCCAACAGAAACACTATGCTGAGGTTCATTCAAAAAGGACAAGCATCACCAGCAAATACACATTAACCAATAATGAATATATCAATTAAGAAACTAAACAAGTTCAATAATGAAGCCAACACAAAAAACTGAAGGGGAAAAGGTCATATATTTCATAATTTCATCATCAACAGCATATAAGAGTCTCGGTACTTAAATCTTGAACAAGTCTGAAGACAAAAGCAGTCTGAAGACCTCCTGTAGCTCCCCAAAAATCAGAACCCTACTAATAACTCTCTAACCTCTCTAAATAGTGTTTTTTACAAAAATTAGTTAGGTATCAAAAACCCTAACTGCCTCCATCAACTCGCTGAGGTAAGGTAAAAAGTAAAATATTACAAAACATAAGTTTTCTAAAAATAGTAATCCCTAACTAACATGCTTCTGAAAAAGATAACAAGTAACTGAAATGAACAAGTGACTCACAGCTCTTTCGCTGCCTCAGCCAGCAGAGCAATACCATCTAATACTTGAGTTTTCCTTTTAGCTTTCTTCTTCTTGCTGCTGTTTTGAAAGTTTATTTTTTATCTCAAGAATTATTGTAGACAATTCAGACTTGGGCTGCCCAAACTCTTTTACAGACTGTGATCCTTTCACCTTTGCAGGCTGAGAAGAAGAAGGTTTAGCAACTGATTTTCCTTTGCTTTTGCTGTCCATTTTACCAATTTATGTCTCTTCATTTGAGGTAGTATCAATCAATACAGTCTCTTGTTTAGAATTCAATTTTGGATTAAGTAACCTCTTCATGTTCCATCTTAATTTATTTTTTGGCCTGGTTTTAGGCCTCTAATATGGGGTTATAGTCCTTTTCTTCTTCTTATTAGGTTTAGCTGCTTTGATCTCTGAAATGAAGAATTCTCCATAGGTTTCATGCTTGCCTTCTGCTTTATCAATGGGCTGATCTTCTTCCAGTAAATATCCCTCATCATCTGAGAGAATGGTGAGTGGACTTCTCTGTTGGGCTTGAAAATCATCTTCAGGCATATCAACCTTTTCTATAACAGCAGCTCTAGGTTCCTTGGAAACTGCTGCTGGTCTCAACTGTTGCCTATGCTGTAATTCTTCTTCTGAAAACAGTGAATATCTACCTGTAGTACCAACTGAAAACACCCTGGGTTTACTGTCAACCTCCACATGCTCTGCTGCCTTCTCAACTTCAACATCCTCCTTGTCTTCAAGTTTATCTTTCTGACCTAATTTCTTCATCATTACCTTGCCTTCATCTACTTGCCTCTTAGGCTGTTGATCTTCCTATTTTACATGGAAACCTGACCAAAAAAGAAAGAAGTCCCAACTTTTACATTCATGTTGCAAAATAGTGTTAATAATCAACTTAATCAGCCCATGATGAAAGATAGACTGAGAGGAATGGTTCATATGCCCTTTGACCCTGCTAGCCAGTTTTTGCAAGCTCTTCAATAGGAAAAATGGAAGGTTCATCCTAGACTGTCCCACCATATGTTGAAAAAACTTGAAGTGATACTTAAACACATAAGCATACCTTCCCTCGCAAGTAATGTAACTCTGCAAAATTCTAATTGGTTGAACCCATTCCTTTCTGAAATTTTGAATAAGAATGCCTTTATTCCAGTCAGGAGTGACATTTGGTAATAGGTATCTCCGAGGATCAAAGGTAAAAGGCAATTTCTTAAACCATAATTCACCTTCATTGCTAACCCCTGTGGCTTCTGCAATCAGCTCTACTGTCAACCTGAACTTAAGGGTATCAAAGGTTACCATGTCATCTTTTAAACACTGTGCAAACTTGCAAGAAACTTCAGCATTATACCCATTTATTATTTTAAAGAACTCAAGCCAACCAGCCTGTTGAAATAATTCAACACATCCAGGGAGCTTTTCAATCCACCCTACATCATTTGGTTCAGCTCTGTTAATTTTACCACTCTTACCACTCTTTCCCATTTTTTCATAAAAAAAATGGAAGCTGTATGACCTCAGTAGATGATCTATGAACTGATTTTCTGCTTCTCGAGAGTCTTAACAACTCCCTACAATTTTCTTGACAGACCCGTTTTTTTTTTTTCAAAAGGCAAAATAAATCTTCCCAGCAGGTGGAAGGATTCAATGTTCTTCATCAAGCTTGTGAGTGAAATTTAACCATGAATGAGACTGTCATAAAAAACAACAAACCACTGCCCATCTTCAAAATGCATAATAAACCATAGTGTCTAAATGTTTTTAGGTCACAGGCTGCTCAAACTCCTCATTGCACTGTTAAGGAAACTAGATATCATGTACATTGTCCATTCAGATATGAGACTCTCCTTAATGTTTTCTTAATACAAACTGAGTTTCATCACAGAAAACAGAATTTAGATCTTTTGAAGTATTCAGACTTTTTAGTGCAACTGAGGACTGTCATGCAATTTAATTGTTCTATTGGTTGTCCATCTTCAACATGTAGAATAATCCTGTATATTGGTATTCATAACCTGCCAGAACCATATATAAACCATCTCTGCACTAAAGAATCACAACTGTCAACCTTTATACTAAGCGCAGCCTGTAAACCATCTTAAACATAATCCATTGTTAGTTCAGTAATCTCAGGTATCAAACTAACAGTAGATCTTCTTCTGGTTTCAAACCTGCTGCTTCTTTTGGCTTTCAAAAACAGTGAACTTCAAAACCTAGAAAAATTAGGTCTTTAGGCTATATGGGTTTTCACATTGTCTGAAATGTCTCTATCCCTCATCTCATGTTGTACCAGCAGCAGTATCAAATTTGAATCATCATAATCTACATTGCATTTCAACCCAACCTTTTTCGAACTTCAACAAATGAACAGTTCCAACATAAGGCTATTTTTCAGTATTCTACTCCATAGAACATTTTAGAACGACTCAAGTAGTTATTTTTTTTTGGTTGAAATATCATTTGAGTGCATAATTTATCATTTCCTTTGATCAATTTGGATTAAACAAACCCCACCGAAAAAGCCCCAAATTTGCGGTTATACTGGCTTATCGTGGAATACCTGACTGTAGATGCTTTAAACCGCTCTCCATGCCATTTGAGTAACGGCCTGAAAACTACAGGTGTCTCTCCAGGTCCAATTTAACTCTAGGTGTCAAGATGAAGAAGCCCTAGTTTTCTGGGCGACTATGAAAACCTGCACTATCTTTGCAACTGTAATCTCCATTTTTTTAGGAAGGCACCGTCATTCTATTAAGTCCTCTATCATCAAACATGCATGCATGTAACAATTCACTTCGCATTAGACCAAATTACGCTGCTACCCGTCAAGCTCAACTGCATTAGGGGTAATGATAACCACGTTTTGCCTTATGACCTAGAAACACTTGGAATCATGATAAATCTAGAGTTCACACGTAGCAAACAACTCATAGCATGGGATTAGTCACTCAGCATTTGAAATCGTGACAAAATTTTGCTAGAAAACCGGGAAAAATGAAGGTCGTGATATTCTTGTAGCGCGCCTTCATTATTTTTTTACCCCAACGCTACAAGAATATCTTAAGTGCTATTTTCTCGTTGTTTTTTAGCTTTTAGGCATTTTGAATGCAATTTAAAAGTTGTTTGAAGTATGACTTGTGCAGGACCATGCTCAAAATGCTATATGTGACCACATCATTCAATAATATGACCTTTTTAAAACCTTTTAAGACCTAAGGGAGGAAAAAACAAAATACTCTTATAGGCAAAAAACTTAAAAATTAAAGTCAATACCCAAAAACTCCTATGGTAATTGAAAAGATAAAGTCAAGAAATAAGAAAACTTGATCAAAAAGGTAATCAAACATGAAAAGGTAAGAAACAAAATCCTGACATAACAGAGTGAACCTGAGTCTTATGAAGAGAAGATTGATTGGATAAATAATTGTGATAGAGCTTATGGAATTATGTGTTTGGTAATGTCTCCAAATATATATCATCTCATAGATTCTGCTGAGTATCCATTTGAGCTTTGGAAAATTTTGGACAAAGTTTTTGGTTTGCAGGAAATTGAAGATGAAGCATGGAGCGAACCTAGCATCTCCTCTTGTTCTCTTTCTCAATATTTCTTGGCCTATACATTCTCTAATGAAGTTGATCACGATGAATAAGTTTCTCATACAGTTCATTTTGTTGCTGCCCTCTTTCATTCGAATGCTTCCTCCTTCAATGAAGAAGCAAATATTGAAGAGCCATCTTTTTATGTGTCTCTTGAAGGTGATTTTTCTTCTTGTGATACTAATGATGAAAAAGAAGTAACATATGGAACTGGTGCTGATATTGATGTTTATTATGATCCTATAACCCATTCATTTTTCTCTAAATCTCCTATCTTAGATTCTAAGATCTATGTGCCAAATTATTCACACGTTTTGAATACCTCTCTCATTGATGGTGCGCAACCCAATGACTTCCAAAATGTTTGCTTAGCCACATCAAGCATTCTTTGTGTCATACCACTTACCTTAATTTATCTAATGTTCTTTAGGATATCCTCATTTTTTTTTGGCATCAATACTCAGAGCCTTCTTGAATATTTTGAACATATCCTTATTTCCTCCTTTCATATAGAGGATTCATTACCAGTGTATTCCCATGAGTCTATTGATATGCTTATATGTGATCCTTTGGATTCTGATTTAGAAGAATATTTTAAAGTTGATACACATATAATACCACCATCCATACCATCTACCATACCTCTGAATAATCCAAAGACTATACAAATCCCAAGCTCACTAGTTGATTCCTCATTGGTCTCTTATGCAGTGATATTTATCTTACATGATTTGAAGTCTTTCCTAACTTTCAGTGGCTAGTTATCCATGAACTTAGTCATATATGGACTGATATTAAACATGTTTGGATATGTTCTAAACACTTATGGTTCATATCTTATGCCCATCATCATTCAGATTTTTACACCTATCAGTTTTCCCCAGTTGCTCATAATTTTCCTAGTCTAGCCCCATATCCTCATGGAACCATTGAAGCCTTTATCCTTGCTGTTACATATGCTAAAATTTATGATATATCAGAGTTTTATCAGCCTCATATCAGATCTATATAGGTGCTACATCATATTGGAAGATTGACATGTGATCCACATCACAATTTTGCAGCTATTCAGGGAATTGGGTGTGAAATAAATTGCCTTAATTTTTGTACTCTTTGGAAAGGAGTATGCACAGATATCTTTTCCATTTCAGATTATGTTTGCATATTAGAGTTTGAAACCAAAAAGAAACATTTATATAATGCTCCTACTTCATCATTTGATGAGATGCAAGGAGTCTCTCCTCTTCCTTCTTGCAGGTTCTACACTCTAGCGCATGATCATGGAATTCATGAATATCTTCAGCAAGTCCTTCATCTAGAAGCAGTTCAGTCAGCTCATTAAAGTGAAGATGAATATATGTTGAAGACATATTTCAAATTTTGTGCCTTGTCCTATC